>CDHK01000017.1:0-105909 GCA_001048715.1 Penicillium brasilianum
TGGGACGCGCTACAATCCAGGGTCAGCGGTGGTTCGTTAGCTGGTTGGTGGCAACTTGCCTGTTCTATCGTGGAGAAGCGCCATCTCAGCACTTGAACAATTCCCATCATGCAGTACCACATGGTAGTCCGGGCCGCTGGGACCGAGTGTGCGAAAAGATTCCGTCTCATTATCTTCCCAGCTTACCAGAATGCCCCGGGGGTATGGCTTCAGTTTGATGCTGTGCGGCAGGTATCGCAGTCGCCGCCCAATCTGCCGCATGAATTTCATTTCTGCGGGTCGAGCTATCGGATGTGCCTTGAACATGGATGCGATCGATTGAACCAAAAGTTCTTCCACCACATGGCAACAAAAAAACGGGGCGTTGGTATCGGCAAGGTTGGTTGGAGACCAAGGCCGGCAAAATGACCGGTGGTGCATACAAGCAAAGTCCAACCATCGCCAATGTATCTTGAGCGTACCCTGTCCCTTGTCAAAGTGTACGTCGACTTTGCCGGTCGAGCCTTGGACGTAGACTACCTGAATATGGTCGGTGAACCTCAGCAGAGCGAAGCAGGCTCGCAGCGATCGATCCACGGCTCTCGCAAATGTGGTCTCTGGAAAGCTGCAGGGCTTTGCCTCCTTGAACCGGTGCTGCTGCTGCTCCTCCTCGACGGTCCAGATGGGGCAGTGGGTACGCAGCATCTGCCACAGCGAGTCGGGCAGGCGCGTTAGGCGCTTGCCAAGGCTATCACGGATGGTGTTCGTGCTCTGTCTGCATCAGCTATCAAAATCTGACACGGTGTGAACCGCAAGAAGATACCTGGTCATTGCTTCTCTCGCTGTAAAAGAAGTCTTTGTCCGCTGACTCGCCCAGCAGGTGTTGCCAGATCTGGCGCCGCGCCGATGGCTCTAAACGGGGGCCTATCATTTCAGCCTCCGCGGAATGCGCATGCTTCCGCAATAGGTCGACAAGTAGAGGCAAGACGGTGTCTTTCTGCTTGCCTAGAGCTTCTTCCCATATCTGTTGCACTTGACGAGCCGCAGCCCGCCAGGATTTCGGTCTGTGACGATCGCGGCAGGTGGCCAACGAGACAAAATTGTACGCGAAGAGGAATGCGCCGCCCAGGCTGAAATTGGTCAAGGTGATCCCATTGTGACAGAGCTGACCTCGCAGCTGGGGATCCAGGATCAAGTCACCATGTGCAGTGGTGATGAGACTGGAAGGATAGGTGAGCCCGCGAATGTCGATCGTCGCCAAGCGGAGCCATTCCAAAAACGCGTCCGGCGCCACCGGTCGGCTGGACTGGGCCCGCGTCGCGCCGATCACCACTGCCACATCTCTGCCCGCTCGGTAACGTAGGCTTGCCAGTCCAGGGCGGGGTCGGTCCACTCGATCGCGGTGGTTTTCTGAGAGTGCGACCGTACAAGATACCGAAGCGGTGTCTGCGTGCCTGTCAAATCTCCAATTGCAACCAACCACTCGCGGCGATACTTACGGGATAGCGATCTCTCGAGAGAATCAGGGCCGCCAGCTTGAGACCGTCGCCGTGACGTCCAACCAGATGCTCGTGGGAAGCGTGCGCATCTTTGGTTGAGAATCCCATGGTCAGAGCATCGATAGGTAGTTGCATGCATGCATTTGCGATCGTGATGCAGCCGGTCTTATTGTCGTACCGAATGAAACCCAACGCGCGTCGATTCTCACGCTCCCCTCGCTGCTCGGTAAGGTGTGGCTCGGGAACAACAATTGAGAGAAAATCGCCGTGGTCGTCCAACAATGGCAGTGAGCTCTGGTGGTCCACATTGAATCTTTTAATAGTGGCATCCTTCCTGTGTTTATTATCATTGATCCCGCGGAAGAGACCGGCACGTACCAATTTTGATACAGTTCCCGAAAAGCATCTGTTGGCGTCCAATCTTTGACGTAGCCGAGGAAGACGCCGAGAACGCGTCGGGGTGCTCAGTATGTAACAAGAGTGGTTTTCTGACTCTAGAGCAGCTCGAGTTGAAGCTGCTGGTTTGTCTTTGCCATCAGACCATCATCTTCGCTCGTGTCGGTGTCATGATTGGTTGTCATACTTTGAATATGTGGTAGGCAAATCGAGATGAGTTAGTTTCAGGAAGAGAATTGACTATAGAAGGGTAACCCTATTTATAACCTCGCTTTCACGTTGAATCACTAAGCCTGTTACAAATGTTAAGCAATGGTAATTGTTCTATCATACATGAACAGTCTAATGATGAGGCGCAAGTACCTCACTTCCTCGAGTTTGCATCTAGTTGTCAAGGGAACGTTTCCACCACTCAATGGTTTGGAGTTGCCACTCACCGTTGACGGCGTGGCTCTTGTTTTGCAGGCGATGCAATAGGCGTTCGTCCACTTCTTTTCTGGTGTCCGCACAATATCGATTCAACATGCGTTCACAAATCGCTCAGTATGTACCCCGGCACTTTATAAGGAGGGAGCCTGTTGGCTCCATACAAAATCACCTACACACTGTAAGTTAAGTATATTTACCCAAAGGTATGACCATGGTGCGTGGGTGAGGAATAAAATGCGCTGTGAAATAAATCTACGACGGCATGTTCTGCATCTCAAATCGGGCGAACATGTCCGCGCGGTTTACCTAATCATGGAAAATAAAGAAAGATATCTAGAGACTATATTCATGCGAGTCGTATTATTCCATGGTGCTTCTGTATAGGTTTCCCGGGTTTGGTATATCTAAATGTAGGGTAGCTAGTGCTCTGGTGATAGTGAGTGTGAATGTGTATACTGTATATATATGCAATAGTTTACCGCTTTAGCCCATTCCCAGATTGAATGCGCAGAAATCCGAGGCTACCTGTCCCTCGAGGTTCAGCCTTGAAGGCTTTGGATGCAACATATAGCTAAAGCAGTATCTACAGTAGAATCAGGAATAGTCGTTGACTAATGCCGGAAGAGACTATGCTAGTAATTGCAAACAGATGGCGCGTGAGGGGGGTTCAACTTGGGGTTCAACACCCGAGGAGGTTGAACCCCTAGTCATAATCGCGACCATTGCCCCACTTATGCGTCACGTAAACAGATAACGTTAAAGCGTAAAAACATGAGGATCAACCAGGTGCTTGATTCGCCATAGCTTGTAATTCCATCGAAATCGTGCCGGAAACAACGTGGTGAAACCAGTTCACTATTGCTTTGAATACGCCATCCATGTCCGTTTTCCCTATTCTCGTACACGCACGCGATGAAAAGCGCCTGCCAAAGACCGTATTACATGATGCTAGGGTTGTTCTTATTTGATGGCTTCTATGTACATACCCTGTCAATGCTCCTCTAGGTTCAAAGCCGGGTTTACTGTGAATATTTATCCGGTTCCCTTGATAGCTTTCCGTCCCAGAATAGGCAAGATTATTCCTAGAGCGGGTTTTCAGCTTCCTAGAAATGTGACATACGCACCTGGGAACATAAAACCCCTATCCTGGAAACAGTATTGCTCCTGGAACTAACGGTAAAGTTCCTGGAGGCCGCCTTAGGCCATCCCAGAATCGACGAAAGTGCCACCAGGCTCAGAATTCTTTCAAGTATAGATGAAAAAATTCTCCGGCAGTTTCATGTGGCGACTTACACATTTATTTCACAGCTCCATCTAGTTAAGAAACGTAGGAACTTACTCCTCCTAAAACTCACACGATTCTTCGAGGACAAATGCTGATCTCTGGGTCGACTGAAACGTCTCTGGAACGCCCTGAGTGTCCCTTGGATTGATTTCATGAATATACATAAGGTTGCAGAGCACTTATATGAGGTACAGAAACATATATGTTGACCCGAGGAGATTTGTTGCTCCAGGGCCCTCCATAACAGTTCCCAGAAGTAGTCAAATGTCCTCTGAGGAGCGAATGAAGGAAAATCTGCGGCTCCGTGTTTTCACAGCTTCTGTCTCCTTTTATGACGGCCCCCCGAGACCTTTTTGATAAAACGAGGAAAATAAAGTTGAAGATGCTCTTTATTCAGAAATGGTTTGAGATTTGCTTTCCTCTTTAACCTATCTCTAAATCACGTAGATATATCAACACGCTGGGGATAGAACCGGAAGAATGACATCACTCAACCTTATTGGTGGTGAGTGATTACTTACTTGGCCCAGTAATATTTGTAAACAGCGGTAACGTTAGTCCCTCTACGCTAGATTCACAAAAAACCTGCTAAGATTAGCTGTTCAAACCTGCCAAAGGGTTTTACCGCTTTTATCATCCGCATTTTTCTCGTTTCCTTCCTCAATCCAAAAATACATCGTTTTGTATGCAATAAAAGGACCAACATCATTCAAAAGGTCACCAAACCCAGGGGTTCGCTCACCATAGGATATCTCACAGGAGCAAGTTTGAATCTTTCTCATGGAGGATGCCATATGTGCGTTGTTTACTTTCTGAAAACGAACCCAGCCAAAACCCTACATGAGGGGCATATTTGATGGGGCAGGCTAAATTATTACTCCGGTCACTATCTGGAGTTTCCTGACAATATTTCTATGAGGCGTTGAATCAGATCACCCCTCCACCGAGAATGGCATACGGAGTTTACTGCGCCTCTAGGTTTATCGGAGCTACGCATTCATTTATACAATACATGCCATAGTTGAGACAGACGTGTGTAGAAGTGTGAGATGAAAAATTTTCTAATATAAATTTAAACCCGATGATTGCGGGCGCTTCCTTACATCATGCAACATTATCCCTCCAATTCAGAGATGGCGGCCTGTTCTAGGCTGTATCAAACATACTCCGCAGAGCCTCCACAGTACAATAAACATGGTACGTCTTTTTATCCAGTCTGGCAGCAGTGGATCGGGTTTAAGAAAATGCAGACTGGCAGAGTGCTGAACGCTTCTGGGAGATGAGAGACTCTTGGTCATTCTTCCGAAAACTTCGAGAAGCATTTCGTATCGATCGAGCATTTCTGAAATCACGTCATTTGGTCACATCGCCTCGGGATCTGCAATACCGAAAGTACATCCTATCCCAAGCGATGATGAATGTCAAGGCATTCCGTCGACAAATAACAAGAGGCGAATTCAGTTTCGAGGTGATCAGCAAAAGAAGAGCTAGCGTTTACGGAGCCTATGCTCAAGCCATGAATGAGATTGAAACCTGGACGGGTAAGTTGAATAGATTCAAAACTGGGCAGGACATTAATATGTACTGGAATAGATTATCGATTCCCTACCACTGCTTTCATCGGCGAATGATCAATATGGGGAGGTTACGATTGTTGCGATGGAAAATTGTCCAAGTAGATCAGAAAACTAGGTAGATTCTGGCGATGTCGATACATGTCTTACACTGTAGAACAGAAGAGACTAGGTTATAATTTAAACCTACTTCAACACCTGATGTTATTGGCTTGTTGAGCCCTTGTTGCCTGCTGATGGTATTAAACGCTAACGGGGCATAATAAGAGGTCCTGATCTATTCGTGATATGCACAATCAAATGTTCAGAGAACCATCACTAGCTGCAATATACAACTTTTGCTCTACGTTGAAGCGGCAAGTTATGCTTTTTATTGACGTCAGCGGAACAAAGCTTATGGCCGTTATTATTGCCGAGAAGAATGGCCGTGAATTTGACATCAATGACACGAAAAAGGCGACTGATTACTCCTCGATATACTTCCAGGGATGGATGTAAGTGTGGACAGCGGTTATTGTAGTGGGGCAAGGATCACAATCATCACAATTTTCAACTCGGTCCTTGAATGCGAGTCGATCATGATTCCAAGAAGCCATTCTATTCATCTTCATACTGGGATTTGAGTGGAACCGAAGGGGATGAACGGTGAGAGTGGAGAGTCGCATTTATTTTGAGGCTGTCTACTTCGTGGGTGAGACCTCGAGCACCCAACCGAGGAATATCGATGTTGACGGTAGCAAAACAAGCGATTGTATACAGCGAAGGCGCCGAGAAACGAAATGCATAGTAGACCAGGAACAAGGTATCTAATCAGCCTGTATCGCATTCGTTCCTCAAATATATTTCACGGGTCTAGGTCAAACCAAAAACTTGATGGCCGCAGAAAAGTTTGCCAAGTTTGGTAGATTCCAAATAATTAAGTGAAACTATAAATGCAAGTACAAGACACCCAGTGACTCTCGCAAGATAGAATACTTTCTCCTACCAGACAGGTATTATATCTCCCTGGGTGAATCAGATATGCACCTCTTACTAGCACTTCTTACCTCCATCTCGGTGGTTCTTGCCGGGACACTTCAGATAGTGGACCACGAGGGGCAATGCTTCGTGTATTCTACGGAAAATTTCGACTGTACTGGGATTTCAGAGCCATTTGCCACTCTGAATGGCACTTCTTGCTCCAGTAAGGCGACCATCAATGATAAAAAGCTAGTACTAACGACTTCCAGATCTGATTACAGCGCGGAACCACACCAAATCCGACTCCGATACAGTCAAAG
Organism: Penicillium brasilianum; assembly: GCA_001048715.1. NCBI lineage: Eukaryota > Fungi > Ascomycota > Eurotiomycetes > Eurotiales > Aspergillaceae > Penicillium > Penicillium brasilianum. Next base: position 6,443 of record CDHK01000017.1, read on the forward strand.
TCAATTTATGTATCTCTAACGAACATTTCGCCTGGGTGGAGGTGTATCAGAGTGGTCTACTGTACTTCCATAATGATCAGGGAGACGCAGTGAACTGCAAGATCGATAAAGCTCTACAAAAGGGTAGTTTATGCACTGCGGAAAGCACTTCAAGGACTGTGATACCAAGCGAAAATCCTCAGCCGACTTCATCTGACGCTATGTCCTCCCAGGCCTCATTTGCGACAACAGTATCGACCACGACCCTTTCGAACTCGAGCTTTATTAATTCTGCGGGGGGCTGTTAGTTTTGAAAGCCTTCATTTACCAAGGCCGCTTTGCTGCTTGATTTGTCAGGTTTCTCTAATTGTTTGACTGAATCCTTTGCGAAGATTGTAGCTTAGTGCAACTATTGAAGTACAACGACACGTGTATTAAGAAGGCCAGGAGGATCTGCTAACCGATATGATTGCTGGCTCTGTAGTTTCCTTGTCTTTGCGCTGTTTTCAAAGGGTCTTGGTTGGTACAGAAGTTATTAAAACAGCTTAATCTGCCAGACACACAAAATGCATTCCTCCAATAACTCAAATCTTCCCGGAACTCTCATCGGCATTTAACTGGAGAAAGCCCCATCTGGCAGGAGTGTAGCTAGTTGTCGGAAGCTGAACTTTGGCAAAGGCACTCAAATCTCTACTAAGCTACTGGTGTAACCTTTTGCTGACAAATTTTCTATTTGTTCCCAGTATTTGTTTGCAAAGGACCTACGGAAATACGTCATAGATATGTCTTTATCTTTCTAGTTAGACCAAGCGAAACGGGATTTGTTTCTCTGAGCGAATGTGAATACAGCCTAGTAAGGGATAAAATTTGTCACGACGCTTGATATATGTATGGCGTAGAGTGAGCACCTGGAAAAAAGGACTCCAGATTTGGCCATGAGGGAATCTCTTGCCGAAATAATGTGGGACGTAGACAACTACTCTTGAAGCTCTCTTTACGTTGTTTCTCACAAGGGTATCATTCTTAGGCATAGCTATCGTGACTTCTGGAAGGACGCCAGGGAAAATCAAAGAAAATCAAAGAAAATCCGGTCCACGCTCGCTCGCCCTTCAGTAACTGCCTTCAATCACTGCAAGAAGCCAGTTCAAGAGGAGTTATTGTTCCACGCGCGCACATATCCGATCACTCATCAGAAGAACCTCCCAATCCTCAATCAATGCCGCTGTGCCGCAAAGTAAATGACCGCCATGGACCCGTAGATAGCCAGACCAAGACCTCCGAAGTATATCATGCTGTAGTACAGAAAGCCGCTCGGTATGTCATTAAAGCTGGCAAACAAGATCCGGAGTCCATAGATATTGCTTGCGATATAACCCATCAAGAATAGGATTGCCAGGCTTCGAACGAACTGAATGTAGACGAAAGAATACCGGAACCCGTTTCTCTCCCGTACAAGTCGCAGGTAGGCGGCGAGGATGAGCCCAAATGCAGACAACAAAGCTGGAGGGAGAGCAAGAACCAACATGCTTTTGAGTACGTTGGTCAACATATTTTCGAACATGATAGCTAGCATGGAGTGACCGGATACGGTGTGGCCTGGTGTCGCGTGATCCCGCATGATGAATGCAAAGTTTTCGACCGTGAGCTGAAGGTGGTTGCAGATAAAAAAGTTGTGGTGACGAAGAGTATCAAGAGACGTACGTGAATTATATATCCACTCGATTTGATAGATATGAGGTACTTTCAGATAACTTGGTCTGAATACAAGGACCTTGCAGCAAAAGATAGTCCAACCAGGCGAAGAGTGGCATGGATTGTGATTAGGGAGATAATCCTACAGGGACATCTTATAGTATATGAACATAAACTGCATTGCCACCGAGGCCTCTAGGATAAGGTAGTGAGCCGACCAGCTATGTCAGTTCTAGGGCGCCTTACGACGATTTCAGGTCAAGACTGTGGCGATGTAAGGGCTCTCCTAGGAACTCCTATATCTCAGAAACAGGGCATGCATCGGACCTGGTAGATAAGTGGCAAATATTGTCACCCTTGCGCTTGAGGAGCGGAAAATGACGTTCTTTGTGGTTACGTTCGGAGTAATCCCCATCCCGGTGACATGGAAATCCCCGATGTGGTGAAACGTCCACCAGGTACTTGCACATTCGAGGCCCCTCACTCCCAATACATATCCTGGATGTTGCCTGAAAGCTGCAAAAACGACAATCATTGAATGCATTCTTGATAGCTTTTCAAACACAAATTACAAAATGTTAGTGTGGCGAAATATAGACCGAGACGCACTGCTAGAGAGTCCGCCGTTGACAACTATCACGCCAAGATCACATCCAAAACGCTTGAGATGGGTAAGAAAGGTAATTTTGCATCCTTTCGTCTACCTTTCGCCCAAAATCAATTTCTGAGCTTATCATAATCATATTGCCTTTGGAACTGCTTGTCAATGCTCACGGACATTTTTGTATGTACCGATGTCAATTCGCCTTGGTACGCTGGGAGCATAGCAACAGAAAGGTACTGTACGAGTCCGTAGAAACAATGAATTATTTTCGGGTGGGCAAGATACATCGGGACATTTCGCAGCTGGACAAAGGTTCGCATTCTTTCATGGCGCGAGGCGTCAACACCACTCACTCAAGGTGAGGCTTAGAGATTGGTTCAAGTCATTTGAGACGGATACAGGGTGAAAACGACAACTGGCCCTAGGCTGGCATCTCCGCGGTCTCGCCTATCCTGTTTCTACAAGTGGATGGTTTGTCATTTCCACCTTGCATAGTTGCTCTTTCAATCACATTGAGACGAAGTGACAGAGCAAGACACTTTCTCCGTGCTAGATGGCACCTTCCGCAACAGCTATGAGTGGTCTCCGTTACTGGCTTAGATAGATTTATAGAAGTAGTCAAGTATCCGTTCACTGAATATCTAAGAGGACAAGCAGGGCACGAGAGTGCTATCTATTAGAGACACGCTGATTTGACGGCCTATGTGGCTCTGGAGGCCAACTTACGCTCTAACCCTTATTTCCCCAGGATCGCGACCAAGGTTCCTGTGAACGCTCCTCTTGAGCCTGGGAATTCATAGGCTCCTGGGAGCCTCTAGTTTGCCTCTGCAGATCCATAGAGTAGCGTGCTAGCCTAAACTAGAATGCTCGGATGATGCATCAGGATCCGAACAAGCGATATAAAAGCGACCATTCCTTCCACCAATACGTTTTGCGATTAGTTTGCCTATCATCTGGCATCTTGACACTCGAGCTTGGTACCATCTTGAATCCACATAATGTCACAAAATCTCAGATGTAACACTTCGAATTGGCTGTTTCAGCTTCCTCCAGAGATTCTTCTCTACCTTTCGGAATTCTTCAACTCATCGCGAGATCTATTTGCGATGGCTTGTGTGAACAGGAATTCAAAAGATTTTTTCCTGCCGTGTCTCTACAGCTTCAATGTTCGCCGTCAAGAAAGCTCCGCGTTGATCTGGGCCGCTCAAAATAACAAAATCGCTCTGGCAAATCGTTTGCTAAAGGAATATCGAGCAAATGCCAACGCGACAGATGATAGATCTCGCACGCCTATTTTTCACGCAATTCAAGTTGGAAGTGAGGAAATGATTCGAACTCTTCTGGAAAGCGCAGCGGACATCAACTGGCCAGACGACCGACATCAGACCCCCTTGCTATATGCTCTACAGCGGAAGCACCTGTCCATGGCGCGCGTTTTGTTGCGACATTTCAATCCATCAGTGGATTGTAGGGATTCCATGGGTCGAAATGCTATCTGGTATGCTGTCGCCAGTTGCAATGAGCAATTGGTACGACCTCTTCTAGAACGGCAAAGCGACATATGGATGATGGACTGCCGACAAACCACCCCTCTCAGTCTGGCGATTTCCAAACGGAATTTGCCTATCATCCAGCTCCTGCTTGATCATTCACAAGCTCATCCTTCACAGCCCCGACTGGTGGACGTCAATGCTGGAGACCACCCGCTTTGCTTGGCCGTCCACGCTGGTCTGAATGAAATTGCTCAAACTCTGATTAAGTACGGTGCAGAACTCCATGTCAGAGACAGATACGGCCAGCCCTTGTTGCACCGAGCCGCCAGCAACGGACATGATGACGTCACCAAGCTGTTGCTGGGCCATGGAGTGGATGTCAATAGTACTGATCCGGGGGGCCGAACGGCATTGCACTTTGCTGCATTTTATGGCCATAAGTCGACTACTAGGCTATTGTTGAGTACCCCTGGAATTGACATTGCGGCTTGTGACAGCGAAGGGGCTACACCTCTCTGCGCGGCCGCACGTGGAAACCACCGATCTGTCGCATTGCAGATCTTGGCCGAGGAACCAATCAACATCAATGCACGCGGCTTTGGCCAAAAGACTGCTCTTCATTTTGCGGTTCAAAATAAAAACTTTCACCTCGCGTGTCTCCTTGTGGACTTGGATTCACTGGACCCAAACCTCTGCGATGACCAGGGGTGGACAGCCCTCAGCTACGCGGCATGTCAGGGCGATATCCGGATGTTGGAGCTTCTCCTTACCAGGACCGATCTAGATTTGGATGTACCGCGAGCATCTCCCATTTATCTTGCTGCCGAGAGGGGGCATGTGGAAGTTGCCCGCCGACTCGTTTCCCTTCAACAGGTCGATATCAACCAGACATTCTGGCACAAGTCTCCTCTTTTCATCGCGATCGAAAACGGCTACCGTGATGTGGCCAAAGTGCTCCTCGCACAAGGGTCTCGACTGGATGTTAATGCAAAGACCTCTCTTGGGGACACCGCACTGCACATGGCTGTCTCGTATGGGAATCTGGATATTGTGGAGCTATTGCTCAGAGACGATCGAATCGATGTTACGGGGACCAATAGATATGGGGAGTCAGCCCTGGAGCTGGCAGCCCGGAACGGGAAGGAGCACGTTGTCAGGCTTCTTTGCCACGACCGCCGAGCAAGAAATGCAAGGCACTTCCGGAGTGCCATGGAAGCAACATCAAATCTTCGGATTCTGTATTTTCTTCAGGGCCAGTTGATGAGACGTGACGTGCAACACGATGTGCGTCGGTCAGCTCGACTTGCCGGAGGAAGTTACCAGATCATAGAACCTCCACCAGGCCGTCACTTCGAAGGTCGGCGCGCTTGTCACAGTCAAGAGTCAGGAGAGCGTAGATGACGGATTCAGGTCAGTGTGAACTCTAAATTAGTAGTTTTCAGACCTCTTTATGCTTTCTTAAGATTAGTAGAAGTTGTTATCGGTGACTTAAAATTCAGTAATTGGCAATATGAAGCATGTTCAGGGTATTGCAATATGGACAAACAACCCGATAGCGCTGTTATATATCGTTTTCCACCGTCCGAAATTTGTTTCAACCGTCGCTTGTATCGCTCCGCGGGTATCTGTTGATGGTACTGTCTGAAGCCATGACTGTGAGCTGGGGTGGTTAAGAAGCCACTTACACGCCTCCACAAGCGCTGCTTCCGGGTTGAATTTATGGGAGTTGACATTCTCGAACCTGAGGATATCAGTAAAAACCGCCGATATCCATAGGATAAGAATGATCTATTTCCCGAGTGTGGGCAACGGCGAGAGCATATTATCATTAGAGATAAGGAAGTTCAGCGTACCAGGAAGAGCTATTCGATTGTAGGGGCTGCGGGCCCCGAGCCCCACTGCAGTTTCTGAATTGATTGTCTAGACGTGAACGTGTCGACGATTGACTGCAGAAAAGCTCAGCAGAAAGGGGAGTTACTGCCGTACCATGATTGTCATCTAATTGGTGACACTCTCTACTTCTGATGCCTCATTATTAGTGAAGGCATTGCTATTTTCGGAGGCAACTGATCGGGCTTCCAGGAGCGAGATCCACATATTTGAGGGTTTTTCCATGGTTACACAGAGTTTGACATTGTTTCGGCATCCGAAATGGACATCAAGGGAATATATAGTGGGTTGATCCTGAATACAAGACGTAGAGCGAGGGATCAATGCAGCAGGCCTTTGTCACGTCGAGGGTGACCGGTAGAATGGTAGCACCCCCAACACCCCCTAGATACTGAACGGTCGAACAGAGATATAAGATGCAGGACTGTACAATGGTCTACACCATATGCAGCATGTAAGTCTTGCGTATATCATGTCATCATCCGCCCTGTAGGCTTTATATATGATTCTGAAGTCGGCATTACATATCGTAGAAGTGAGGCCGGAAGCCTGCACGTAGAACTACCTGTCCTAGTGATATCCTACTTGAAAATTAGAAAGCACATTTCTGGCCCTAAGAACAAGGAAAACGGCTCCAGGATCTGGCTCGAAAGCCCCAAGAGCAAAATGGCTCCTGGGGCGAGTGGTTGCATTCCCAGATTCGGTTCAGCTATTCGCGGGATCGCCCATTGGGATCCCAGAATGGACCATTTGTCTCTTAATCAGCTCGGAGGAGAAGCCTGCCCGTAAAACCAAAGTTCCCGGTCCAGGGGCTTCTCACACAGATCCCCGAAACCAAAGGTCTGGCCCTGGGATCGGAAGTGAGCGTTCTGGGAGCGCTCCAACTGCTGACACGCTTTAATATGACCCTTAAACCGACCGTGCCGTAACAGGTTAAACTAGATTGTGAGTATGAGCAAATCAGGGACGCAGCTTTCAATTCTCAAAATTGCACAGCCGATGCACTGTAGTATGGTTGCACTCAATAAAGGTGTATGCAGGGATGGTAACTAGGTTCTGTTCGAGCGTACTCAACAGATTAGGGCGCGTTGACGTAGACTTACTCAGAACACAACACGTCCACCAGCCTCAGTTTCAAGGCTTAGCCAATGCTGAAAGTAAAATGATGGTGATAATATAGCAGGCCGCAGTGAACTGGGGATCCACCGCACAACATTTTTAAGTGTGGATCGTTGATACAAGGGTGAAGCCTGAACAAACAAAGGTGAATGTTGGGAAAAGCCATCGCTACCTCACCAAATGAAGCATAAAGAACTGATGCCATGACATGGCTCTCAGAAAAGTTTTTCACTGAATCAACTTCATTGTTGGCCGCCCCGCCGCCGCAGTAGAGAAAGGTTCAACATGCATCACTTTGTATATCATGAGGCTGTTTAGATTGGCTACATACAGACAAGTCCACGGCATTGCAATATGAAGCACGCGGTAACAAGATGCGCCAAAAATCTATAAATATGGCCTTCTCCCCGGGGTTTCTGTCGAAATAAATCTCTGCTTTGTCGCATTGGATAGACTCCTCGCCCCAAAAAGCTGTTAGATGCTCTACAGCAGCCAACCCACGATATGTTTTTCACCTTTGATTCCCTCCGAGTATGTCACTTACTTACACAAATATTACATGCCCAGGCCATGAAGCCACCCAGCTCTCCCCAGTCCCTCGACGGTTCACTCCAATCGACTTGTGTTCGTGCCGACTAGCCAGACCCTCAGTCCAGACTAGGCTCAAAGCGTCTGTACATTCGCACATATTTATCAGTCTCGTTGAGTCGAGATAACAATGTCAATTTTCACTGGCCCTTTGACGATGGGAAGACAGGTGAGGCTTCCTGTGCAGGTTATAATTTTGTCAGCACAATACAACCGGACACTGTGCTGAAACACCAATATTACGACCAGCCCTCGATTCAGATTCAACCGCTCAAGGTTAGCGTCACAAATATGCCACACCCACCAGCCAGCCATAGACGAAAGCCAAACCACCGATCAGTCCAGGACGTGTGAGCCAGCTCTTATGTGAGTCATGAGTCTCTTGTCTGATCCGCTTGCTAATATATGTCCGACAGAAAGTGACTCCGGCGAGACCTTCAGGAATGATCAGCATCTGATAATGATGCACGCGTCGACTTCGACGGCGATATCTCGAAAGGAATTTACGAGGTTCACGCACACGTCGCCATTGGCTCGGGTAGTTCGAAAGCTGGGGGAGTGTCCCGGAGCATGGCTACATCTGCAGTCCGCCACGGCTGGAGCTGCAACTGGCTCGTATTGAAGTTTGTTGGACTCTGAGTACGTCCCCTCGTCGTAATATCCCCATGATCTTGGTCGAAGCCTGCGAAGGGCGATAAAGGACATCAGACAGGATGGGAAGACGAGGAGGGACTCTCATATTACGAAATTCATGCTGAATATCTTCTGCCATCAACTCTGCAAGAAATCTGCGGGATGCGACGCAAATTCTTGAGCGTGCATTATACGCATGCAAGCCATTGCCCCGTTCACTACAAAGCGAGGAATCTCTTGCCTTGCGTGTCTTTCGGATGTGTCAACGTCAACAGGACTCCTGGTTGCCGAGATCCAACCCGTTCTCGTTAGAAGCAGTCATCGCTAGGAAACTTCCAATCCTAGTCGATGAACACTAGCTCCCAAAAACCAAAAACATTTGCAGTTCGTCTGAGGCAGTCATGAATCACAATATGGCGAGATGTCAAAGGCGCCTATGACGGTGGGATTGAACCGTTTCTCTGCGGAAAAAAACGAGAACGAAGAATCTCGCAGGTCCACATCCGATGATGTAAGAGTCCTCTTCCTTGCAACAGGCGTCCAAACCTCGTGAACATCTACCAGTCTGATTGGATGGCTATTGAGCATGCAGGGCTGCCTGCAAAGCTTGCTGCCATCTCCGATTCCTGAATAAAATCTGAATTCTCTGTGGCCGTTGAAAAGGGAGACATCGCTGTCGTCGACAACTACACAACATGGACAGTGGAATCCATTTCTAAGACGAGTACGAATGTCTTGCAACTGGTCAGTCCACGAGCTTTCGATGGGCGTCGCAGTCTGGTATGACTCTTGAGTCACTAAACATCGGTTCATCCACCTCACGCGAAACCAACGACATCGACAGCGCCAGCTTTCTGTGGTCCAACTCCACGTGGATGAAGCGACTGTCGCCGCGGGTCCTGAAGCGGAGGTTTTCGTCAAAACCAACCTGAATGGCTTCTCAATTCACGGATCGGTAAAGCTGGTGGACAAGATACAAGCAGTGCTGGCCCTTACGACTACGCAGGGAATCTCCTTCGTTGGCTTGGCAGGTCTTCACCATCACAGTCGCATCGAAAATGACTATGCGGCGTTTAGATGTTGTCTATAAGACTAGATACATCCCTTGCAGCAGAAATCGAATATCAATTCGAAACCGTTCCTCGTGTCGCATCGCATGCGATAGCTGGGGGATCCCCAAATGCAGCCCTCGTCATCAACGAGGGACAGACGAGGACTGTAGCGACTGTCGTGCGCCATTGAGCCCGCATCTTGAACATCGGATCATTTGCCATGCTTTGCCAAAGGGTCACCGCTTTGGTTTAACAGTCTTATGATTCTCATGGTGAGTTTCTCACCTTTGATACTGTCCGAGCCCTTCGCTTACTGATATGAACAGCACACACCCCGAACCTTTGAAGCCACCAGCTCCGTTACGCAACATATCTCGAGCATCTGCTACGTGCTATCGCCTATCAATCGTCACACATGACCTTGGCTGAAGGGCAGCCCAATACGACGAGGCGTTGGGTTGAAAGTAGGAGGAAGTCGGGCTGATCCGTGCCAAAGTCAGCTGTGCGTTGTCCAAACGGTCCACCGAGCATCTTTGGAGCAAATCAAAGCGTGGGCAATATTGGAGATGAAGACTTGTGAGTGGGCTCTTCTTTGACGGAATACATACTGTACTGACGGAAAGGGGTATTGTTCAAGCGCGGCGACCAGACCAATCCTGCGGGATTGGCAGAGCACGGCACAAACTTGCACTCGTCTTGCACGCGTCTTGCACGCGTCTTGCACGACCTCACCGCCTAACCGTTCGCGGTGGATCTTTACCGAGGCCACCCAGGTGCCAAGCACTGCTCAGCGACGCGTTCCCTCCCACCCAATGCGTCCTCGGAGACACCGCGCTGTCTTTCCACCCAAATGGTCGGCTTGGCAATCACCCACACCCTGTGCCATTCTTGCTCACGACAGGCCGCTCAACACTGGCCAACCTTCTAATTCTTTCCGAGTACGATATCTACCTGCCGGCTGATCGATACCTACCGATTTCGATCGGCCCGTGCCCAGAAGAATTCAGCGAATGTGCATTTCAGCGTGTCATCCGCTCGGCCTTTGTGATGCATGGATATAAATGCTAGCGAATCGCTGTACTTCCACAACATTCGCGAACGAATCGAGACGAATCCGGGGTTTCAGGAAGATTCCGATGAAAAACAAGCACACTTTCCCCAACGAAAAAGCCGATCTCACCGAACTCAATGGGCCATACCGACTCGTCCGGCAAGCGGCCCATACGCGATTGCAACCGCTGGCACTTCAAGGTGTACCGGTTGAGCGATTCAACTCAACTGTGGTTGACACGAGGGCCACAATCTGTGGGACAACAGGCAGTGCAAGCCACGTACAAGTAAAGCGTGAACCGACTGTCTTGCCGAGCCATTTCCAAAGCAGCCATCGGCGGGCCAAAATCGGCCTCTCCAGTTCCGAGGAGGCTTCGTCTCAGGTAATTGGCCTGCATCACTGCTCAATCATTCCCCGAGCTCTGGAGTCTCGGGGTCGAGTGCTCTGAAAGTTGCCACTCCCTTGCTATCCTTCCCCAATAGAGCGCCGTCTCTAGCGCTGTCGAGCATATCAGAGCCCTAAATAGTGCCTTCAAAATACGGAAAGACGCATCTTTCCACGTGATTACTGATTTTGAAGCACCGGTGCAGCTTATTTCCTCATTGGGGACCACCTCGTTTCTCCTCTATCACGTGACTATAGAGCACCAGCCTCGAACCTGCTGAAGACAAGTTGATTTTGAGCTTCAAAAAATGGATGCCTATTTTCTTGCTGAGTAGAAAAGCGCAGAAAATTTTGTGTTGAATGATGTCGATTCCATCCGAGAAATGCTTCTGGGTAGGTGTGGGACGCTATGAAGAGGAAGCAATGATGGGGGAGAAGCCTGTTGTGAGAGAAGCGAACACGGGACAGGCTTGAGAGGCATCTAATGCTTATAGCCACATCACGCTAGATGCGTCAGCGACTATTTTACAGATCCATCACGTTCAGCCTCTTTGTTCGATGGGCCGTCCAAGGATGAGTGGTCGTTCGCGCTAAGGAAGCATGGCGTGGACGTGGAAAATTCGCTGTTATTGCGGAGGTTGTGTCTCCTTCAACCGGTTCCTGCGACACCTTCGTGTCATTCCGTGTGTCTATGGGTGTATGATTTCCACGGTTCTTAATTCCATGGCATCCCCAGGTCGTTCATTTTTGACCACTTCTACCGACCTCAGCAGGCTTTTCTGGCCTTGATCTTGAGAACATCATCGTTCTGATCGTGGATGATGCGACATGACGTGACGTTCTTCCGTCTACCTTGGAAGCTATGAAGAGGAAGCCATGATGCTGGACAGAGCTCTGGAGGCTGGCGGCAGGGGCTTATTGTGCCTCCATCCTGCGGTCAATTCCTTCAACTATCTACGTAGTCGCTTTTACAGGCTGGTCTTCGGTAAACTTAGGCCTACGTAGACTGCTGACTGTGCTACTGATGAGACAGCCGCCGGTGTATCACGGTCTTGAAAGTCGGGAATAGAGGGTGGCCTTCCGAGTCCGTCGGCCATGCCCAGGTGGAAGCTCACAATGAGGACCTCGACCACGCACTTATTCGGTGCCAAGTTGTGCTCGTTTCAGGCTGATCCCGCATCGTTGGTTTTCCACATGCAAATCACCTCTGTGATCGATGTAGTTGCTGAATACTTCATCCTCTCAGTCTATCTTATTGTGTATTGAATGTCCTGGCACTTCAAATTATTTAAATCAGTACCCGTTACGTACAGGAAAGGCAATAAAAAAGATTGTCCTCAGACACACGTACCTACTTTCCCAGTGCCCCACTTAAACTTGACACTACAGCAATCTGATGATGATCTGGGTCTAGTCCGGCAGTAGGTGTGTCTGGGGAACTGTATTACTCCCAACTATATGATGTACCTCGGTCATATTTCCTAGAAGGAAACTGGTGTAGATTCCTCACTGGTCATAACACTGTGTGACCACTGGAGAGATTTTGGACCATAGATACGAGTTTGCTGTCCAAATAATACTGGTATTCAAAGGGAGACATGAGGCCGAATATACGACGAGAAGACCAAGTTGATTGATAACAGTGCGGGTGGGTGGGCCTTTCCCTCAAGTCGGACAAAAATCTGCTCAACGAGTGTGACCCCGCTGCGCCCGTTGAACGACTAACCTTCTGTCCGCCAACGCAGGGTCAAAATCAACATCACCATCAACATCACCATCAACTTCACTATCAACTTCACTATCAACTTCACTATCAACTTCACTATCAACTTCACTATCAACTTCACTATCAACTTCACTATCAACGTTCCCCTCAGGCCATGATTGCGCGGTCAACAAACTTGACTAAAACAGTGGATTTTCTCATCGCTTCAAAGATGCCAGTTAGACGACTGTTCTTCAAAACAGAAAGACTTTCCATTCCACCAGCTAGTTTTCTCCAATTCTTGTAACTCCGTAGATTAGAGTCGAACTCGGACAAAACACGTTTGATTTAGTTACACGGGCATGAGATCGGAAGACCGCGTATCATCTCCAATATGTGGTCTCTTTAATATTCGGTGCCTGAACTACACTGTAAATATTACTATGCGTCTGTCAATATAGTGCTAAGTCCTGTAATATTGCGAGAAATTCCAACACAATAGTTCTATTCGAAGTGTAAAGCAAGGTTCAGTCGCTGACCAACACGCATCATCTAAGCCGCCTTTTCTCACAGACCCAGTGTACATAGTTCCAAAGCTTGGAGAGTGATCGACTTCCTTGTTGGCTGTAGTCCGCTGAGTATAGTTCCGGGGCTGCAAGAGCTGGTTAGTGTTTGATCGAACCAAATACGAAGGCATTCTTACCACATGTTGATAATTCTGCCGACGGCAGCGCTTGAGTCTTAGCGGAGTTTTGTGCAACCTCTGGAATACCCTGGAGCCAATGTCCAACCATGCTGCGATCGATAGAGTCATTGCTCGAGAGACTGCCTTGCGTGTTGTCGTCGGTGACTTTCAGAAGTCGGTTTTTCCCGCGGGTCATCGAGGTCGGCGTCCGCGGTGTCCGCCTCGCACGACCAAGCCGACGTTTTCGTAGGATATGATATTTCTTCCCTCGTAAGGATTCAACAGATCGGCTCACCCCGAATTGCTTCGAATAAGCTTGGGCGCGATCGGTCCACGGCAGTTCGCTGTTCTCTTCCAGCCAGGGAAGAAGGTTATCCTCTTCCCATTCCGACCATCCTGTTGCACTGCGCGAGTACATGGTGATAACCTCACTCACAATGGGAAGAAGAATGTTTGTGCACGGCGAAAATAGAGGGCAGGTAGGTCGACGTTGTTGAGCATTAATACTTCTGGTTTTATGCGATCCAAGGTTCGTATCCTTTTCTCAACGAACCACAGGTCAATCAAGTAATTGCTCTGAATAATTGATTGAATTGATTGGATTAAATGAATCAACTAACAAGCCCCGTCTCAACACATATCCATCCATCAACGACGGTTGTTAACGTTGGCTGAAACGAACCAAGTCGAGGCACACAGGCCTTTGCCACATAGATAAAGGATGTAACATTAAATATACTTTTGAGATCAAACCGTGGAACTGAAAGCGCTCCATTTGTCATGTTGATAGTTCCACGCCTCAACGGCGAAACACAGAGTTTTGAACAGGTACAACGCTTCCTGGTTCACGCATGCTCCGTGCCTTGTGTTAAAATGTAGGTACTATCCAATAAGATGGGGTGCCATTTGAGTTGATGGAACCATCAACGTTGACTTAAGGGAAACATCAGATCGTCAGAAATTGATGTCTGTATTCGGCGCCGGAAATGGAAAGTACGGAAATGGATAGCTGGGCACGTGGGCTAGGATTCAAATGGCGGAAGTTGTGAATTAAAAACCAAACAGACGATTGACCGTTGTTTAGTCGAAAAATATATAATGATGGCTCTGTGAACCAAAAAGCCACAAAATACGCCGTCTGTTTCACGACACTAGACACCAGTATGGGTGCCATTCGAAAGTCTTCGACGTATTCCTCTCGACGACCTGACTTCCGAAAACAACTACAACGTGCGCTGGGTCTATCCTCATCTGAGAGCGAGGATACTCAGGGTGCACTTGAGTCATCCACCGGTGATACTACTGAGGATCAGCAGTCAGTTCTCTCGAAGAGCGATAGATCTAGCGTGCCCCGTGACAGTGTTGGTCCTACATGCGAAAAACAAATCGATCCTGAATTGTTCCCGACTGCTCACACGGCGGACAATATTGAACAAGTGACGGACTTGCCAAGAGATCGTGACATGATAGCTCTGGAATGCGTCGCAGAGTAAGTGCCACCTCTACTGTCCCTGAACCTCTAAAGCTAAATGTCCTTTTTTGCCAAGGCTAGACGTGAGAATGAAGTAAACTGAACCCCGGTGTATCGTATTATCTAGAGGGACGCGTGGGCTAATCAATGACACAGGATGGTGGAAGATTCTATGCACGACCAAGAGAATGTGAATGAGGTGGTCCGCGCCGATTTGGCGGATATACTCGGTCGACTGGCTATCATGGAAGAGAAAATCAGCATGGCTTCGCAAGTGGGACAGCAGGTTCCGCGGGTGAGTCTGCCAACCGGGCGGAGACGGTCTTTGAGGCGATGAGCGAGATCTTTCCAATCGTTTAAGTCTTCCTACACAGATGTCGTTGGCATTCAAATTGATCATCAGGATGAAATGAATAATTACGGAGAAATAGTGTTCATTTGGTGAAGAATTTTTAAAAAGAAAATATCTGAAGGATTGGCAAACTTCGCATAGCGTTATCCGAAGTCTGGTCTAGCGAAGGACGTTAAGTGCGCTCTACCTAGAATGTAATCCCCCACATAGCATGGACCGGGTGGGGTATGAGAAAAGGGCGAGAAAAGGGCGAGAAAACGGCAACGAGTGGAGACCATGCGTACCATTTAACTTTCGTTGGATCGTAGATCCCGGCCGATCATGGTTAATTGAGTTTTCGACTCCGTTGGGAGAAGGCTAGACCACGATCGGTAGTGGGTACGGCGGACTATAGTGTGGCTGACTGGTGTAAGTTTCGAAGGCCTCTCTTTACATGATATTTCTTAAACCTAGAAATTGTCAGAGCAAGCTAAAACAGTAATGGACTAGTATGCGGCGGAGCGAATAGGATCGAAGATGTGTGTATTGGTGGTGGTTATCTAACATAGGAAAAGGGGCATGTGAAGGTGTGTGAAACGAGAGGAAGCTAACCAAATCTGGCTAGTAGTTGGCTGGATAATACCAGTGGGCCTATTTTCTTGACAGAAATACATGCCTAGTGGGCCCCTGCTCCCCATTTCTCCCCGGACAGCTCGTAGATCAATGGGGCTTTGCCCAAATGTGAGGCGGTGTCCCCGCAACGGAATACTATGCCTCATGCGTCGCAACTATGAGGTACGATTTGAATGGGCGGTGGTCTACATGAATTTCTGATATCATGATACGCGACATAATAATAGGAAGATGGCATTCACTTTGCACAAAAATATACCGCATGAAACAATCGCATGACGGCCCAGGCCCTCCACTCTAACGCAATCCTCGGGGTTCTAATTTGCAGATGTCGGCGCTTGCTGAGGCAGGACAGAGTATTCACCCAGTTCAGAAATCTCCGGCAATGAGGTAGAAACGATGGGATCTTGTGCGCTGATTTGACTGGTCCATGCTGTATCCACCACTCCGGACCCTGGCAAATAGGTAGCTAGCTGTCGGTTCTGAATGGCTTCCACATTTCTCCAGAATTGCGTGGCCGCTGCTACCAGGTCACCGTGAGCTTGATACAGAGCTGGTTGGATATCATTCCATGCCACTTGGCCTTGCATGGCGGAATTGAAAGATTCAAGCTGCTGCTGCAACTGACTGGCTTCCATTTGCAATCTTTTGGCTTCGCATGAGAGATTCTCATTCTCCGCCAGTACCTTTCTCAATTTGGCCATCTCTTCCGCCTTCTCCATCTGCAGCCGCTGTATGACTTGGGCACTCTCTGCTCGCTCTTGATCCTGGTCCTGCCGGGCTCTGAAAAGCTTTTCTTGGGCCCTGCCTATGTGTTTGAAACAGGCTTTGTGAACAGACAGACTGTCGTGATTGTCGTCTTCTCGTCGTCTTTTGTGCGGAAATGGCAACTTGTAATCAAGGTCAATATGGGAGCAAGCGTTGGGAAAAGGCTGTGTGGAGGGCTGGCTAGAGATGGAAGATTCACAAAGCTGGGAAACCTTACCTGATCCGTAGCTGAGCGCTTGGCTGATCGCAGTACACGGTGTTCAAAGGTGTCAGAGGTAGCTGATGATCGAGAATGAATTTTGTCCAATTCACCTATGTGGGCGTCTGACTTTGGCCTTGAGCAACCTCTCTCACTCTGCGTAGACTTGATGCTGGGCCGCATCGTAAAATTTCAGCTCGGAGACAGTTGAACCCTCGCGTGCAGGAGAACCAGAGATGGTGGTGGTTACCCTTCATGGGAAACCGATGGATTATATATAGATGATCATAATACGGAATATGAAACATGAGGCAATCTCAGCTAAAATTTAGGGCATAGAAATGCTGGATACTGAACTAGCATCAGAATGGTGCGCCCTGTTACTTTCTAGAGTAACTCACCGATGGCTCGGAAAATGTTAGTGCAGAAATTAAAGTTGACCTAATGTGAAGAGAAACTGAATTTCATTGCAAGCATATTCACATTCGGATCACAAAGCACCCAAAAGAGCACACCATCATTCTGAATTTGATAAGGAAATCCCTGCACTCCACTTTCATGGTGCTCAAAATGAGCACACAACATTAGCAAAATGCCTTACTAAATTGATCAGGTTACAGCAAATGATTCTCCTAAATTGTGTATCTCTGTCTGAAACATTCGCAACGTGGATCCTTTTGTTGAATCTACCATAACTCTTTGTTGTAGCGTTACAATGGAGACTGTTTCAGGTCAATGCTAAAACTCAAACCGTAAACGCCTGCAGACGCATCTAGAGCACCGGCAGTGTTTTATTTCTGGATGGAGGTAAGATAGTCAAAGGTATGGGGCTGCTCAAGCTTTTGCAACTGATCACAATGTGATGATCGAGGAAGCTGGCGTTGCGAGACAGATCATGGACATCTTAAATTTACAACATCATCTTCCATTACACACGGAGATTAGGATGAAGATTCCATTCACGAGGAATAGGTGTCACGTAGTAAAATCTACTCAATTCAACGTGCCAAGTCCAAGTCGAAGGGAGAGACTACAGCAACACTTGCTGATCCCGTGTAGCTCCACACGTAACGCTTCCGACTCTGGGCAAAAAGCTGGCACGCTCCCTTCTGGCCAGCAAGAACAAAGCTACTCCACAAGGAGATCGCTCGTAGCCTGGATTTTGCTGGCAGTAAAGTACCGGAGTGGGTCAAAAATGAACTGGACCTGTTCTAGAAGTTCCCTCCCGAGAAACGTACCCCAAAGTCAAGATGCCCAAGGGAACCAACTTGACCTGCATGGGATTCTTTCAGTGACGGGATTTTTTGACAAAATAATTTGTTTCGAGAAGTTTGGAACGGCCATAACCGTAATAGGAGTTACCGACCCGCAAGGCCGGAATAAGTAATAGTCTTGTATGTTAGACTTTCAGGGCCCACCGGCATCAACCAAGGGGCATAATTCCAAATTCAAAGCCGATGATTCATGGCAATTGTGATGTCAAACATTCGGTTCTATGGATCAGCTGTATGGATTCTTTTGCGCCTTATATGTCCATTGCATTGTTGACGCGTAGTTTGTTGGAACAGGGGCATTTCCGTCAGCGTGCGAACACGACCATTGACAAATATAATTCCAATATTTTCCTACCCATGGATATCCGGGAGAAATAACCTTTGTGGCTTTACTCGGGCCATTCCTTATCACCGCCAGTCGCGCCTTTGATCCAAACCAGAAAACCCTTACCCCACAAGGGGTTTTCAGAAGTACTGATTCCCAGAGGATTGATACGACTCGAAGTACAACTCTACTCGTACTTAGTCTCATTCCCCTTGTCGTATGGTGAAATCGTGCGGATAGAATACATCATGACTTTTGAAGGTGAACTCTCGTACAATGGCCTAAGGATTGGTTCTATTCATGTGTGATTATGTCACTCAGGCCGATATAATAACTAATAGCTAGGCCCGGAAGTGATATTTCACTGGACCTCGTTTGTCTCAGTTCACAGTCGTGATCTTTCCATTTACGCCTGCCTTACGTTGTCATGGACACAACCATCACCAACTTGCCGCCTAACGTAGGAGCCATCCTCATCGAGAACATCTCCATCATTCAAATTATATCCATGTTTTCGATCGGCGCCTACAACGCCTTGGAGACGGGAATCGCCGTGTTCGACTCATTCCGACGTTACCGAGGGCTCTATTTCTGGAGCATGCAGGTAGCATCGTGGGGCATCCTGGTCCATACAATCCCGGCTATGATACGATTTGTATCTCAGTCATCCAACCTGGCCATGTCAATCCCATTCATTCTGGGGTGGTATGCCATGGTGACTGGACAAGACGTGGTGCTCTATTCCCGCCTGAATGTGCTTGCGACAAACCCCCTGAAGCTTCGCTGGGTGCTATGGATGATTATTACAAATTTCTTCATCCTACATATTCCGACGACGGTACTCTTCTACGGTCTGAATAGTGGTCACAGCGAATTTGCCGGACCGGCAGCTATCTACGATCGGATCCGGGTGACCGGATTCTGTATGCAGGAATTGGTTCTCTCGGGTGTCTATATACATCAGGCAGTGGAAAGAAGGAGGGATAAGCGAGATCTACATCACCAACAGGACCGAAAAGTCATCCTTCACCTACTCTGGATCAATATTCTTGTGGTCCTGATGAACATTCTGCTGCTCGTGGCCGAGTACAAGCTTCACTACATCGAAGTCAGCCTCAAAACCGTAGTTTATAGCATCAAGCTGAAGCTGGAATTCACGGTCTTGAATCGTCTGAGAAAGCTGGGATATACGCCACCTCCTGCCTTGGCTTGCCAGATGCCCGAATATGCCAGGCAAGACAGCAATGCCAATCTGGTGGGACGATCACGTCTCCACTCACGCCAAGAGTCAAACTGCGAATCTGTGCACACGGTGTGTGGGATAAATGTGCCACCTCGTGCCTTCCAACGACCCAGCCTTCAGGCGAATCGTGAGGCCAAATACGAGACTGATAGGGACGATACGAGCCTCCCGTCGTCAAATGAGTTGACAATTCCCTCAGCTACCGCCTCAGATCACTTGGTCTCGTCCTTGTCTTCCCTGGAGTTGAGTCTTACAAACTTTACGCCAAAATTTGACGTGGAGGTCGTGGAATAAAGCCGAAATATATTTTCTCAGGGTAGAGACTCTATAGCTAATGGCATCGTGTTGGAATTTTGGTTGGACGAGGCTCCTTATGGGTTTTGACGCTACATCGTATAAATCCGTATGTCATTGATTTATTTGAATGAGATATTATATTATGAGTCACTGTCCAAATGGAGGTTCTCAGAACCGCCGACATGCTGGATTCACGAAAGATATAGGTAGCAGCGGCGTTTGGCAAGCGTTGCCCCGTTCTTTTATCAGGATCAAGTTATACATCAAATATCTAGAAGCCTTGGAGTCGTATCTGAAATCATCAAAGGATTACAGCTTGAGATAACCAGTAAAGACAATAAAGGTCATAGCTGGGGAAAGTCGAATAACAGACTGCTTGTCCTACAGTTGAGGGGTTTTCTCTGGTAGGCAGGAATACGCTCGGATCATTCCAGCTATTTGCGATCGTTGCCTGTTTTGTAGAACTCTCAAGTGGAGTGGTGACAAAGATTGACCGTGGCTGATACTCGAGTGTGAAGCGTTCTCGACGGAGACCGTCTGCGATCCCCACGGCTCTTCGAAACTAATGCCTGTATCCGGACAGGCAGAAAGCGTAGACACACCCCAAAATGCTATATTTCGATTGAAAGAGCTCCTCCAGAAGATGGTCAAATAGAGCACTCGATCGGGCACAACCGTCGTCGATCAATGTTGATTCAGTGATTTAGAGATGGGCCAAGAGGCAAGTAAATTTCAAATTAAAAGTTAGTTCCGAATAACGAGCACAATTTAATTGTATTTTCCTCAGTTTATCAAAGTATGTCCCCGGGCGGGGTCAGAAAAGGAGACAGAAGTTGTCAAAACTTCATTCGCTCCTCGGAGGACATATGACTACTTCTGGGAACTGTTCTGGAGGGCCCAGGAGCAGCAAAGCTCCTCTGGACAACTTACATATTTCTCTACCTCGTGAAGTCCTCTGTAACCTTATGTATATTCCTAAATTCGATAGAAGGGACACTCAGGGTGTTCCAGAGACGTTTCAGTCGAAAGAGATTTCGTCCATACTTAAAAGAATTCTAATCCTGGTGGCACTTTCGTCGATTCTGGGATGGCCCATGCCGGCCTTCAGGAACTTTACCTTTAGTTCCAGGAGTAATACTGTTCCTAGGATAGGGGTTTCATGTTCCCAGAGGCGTATGTTACATTCCTAGGAGGCTAAACCCGTTCTTGGGGTAATCTTGCCCTTTCTGAGACAGAAATTCTTTTAAGGGAACCTGATAAATATTCACACTAAACCCGGCTTTGAACCTAGAGGAGTATTGATAGGGTGTGTACATAGAAGCCATCAAACAAGAATAACCCTAGCAATATGTAGCATGGTCTTTGGCAGGCGCTTTTGATCGCATGCGTGTACCGAAATAGGGAAAACGGTCATGGATGGCGTAGTTAAAGCCCAAAGGTTTACAGCGGCCGTCCACCCAATTTCATCGTCAGATGACCGCTTCACAAATCACTCAAATTATAGGAATCTCACTAGGAAGGTCGGTCGGAGATTGCGGTTTACCGACAGAAGACTTCTTTCTTTTCTTCTTTTTGCCACCCGTAACCTTCCCCACACTCGGAGCGATCAAAGGTTCTTCTGGCTGCGCAGGGTGCTCCGGGGTACACTCAGTTCTTGCAGACGATGGAAAGAGTGCCGGGCTAGGAGGGCAGGACTTTTCATCGTCAGTCTCAGAATCAATCGCGACATTTTGACCAAGCTGCTCAATCGAGCTCAACGAACTAGGAGATAATTGAATCTGAACTTGTTCCAAGGTCGTCTCCAATTCAATGCTCTGCCCTGGTAAACTTAGTCAGTAGACGTGTGAACAAAGGAGAAATTCTCTTACCGGGACCCCGAATACCAACGAACTGCCTGCAAGTATCCGAACCTTTTTGGAGGATCCACAATTTCTTGCTCAGCTGTTCTCGAAGGCTTTGGCTTGCCTCGGACTCCCCTGCTATCTGCGTGATCAAGTCTTTTGGCATATCATAGGCGATGGTAGGGGTAAATAAAGTAGATAGTGCACTGAGCAGCTTCACTTCTATAACTTCGGTCGCAATATCGTCAATGAATCGCTTCAGTGCCACCTATGTTTTACGTCACAAGAGTTAATGAAATGTTCGAAACATAAGAAGCCAGTGAAAGTTACTTTATAGTAAGCAAGCGTACAATCCAGCGCCTCTTCAGATGCAAACCTTGTCATGTCCGGTACCGTGTTCTGAACAAGACAGTTCAGGAGGCCCTGGAGATTGATCGAATGCAATACAGGTTCGGGAGTCGATAGAGTATCAACGCCAAAGTAAGATTGAAGGGCTGTACGTAATGTCTCTTTCTGACGCGTGCCACGAGTCTTTTGGAGTGTTTCAGTGAAGTAGTGATTGTAAGTGATGGGATGACCTCGCTGATGCGGCGCTAGGAGCTCTTTGGTTACCTTCTCCATATCATGCCGTAAAGTTCCTAGGGCTGACAGTATGACCTTGTTAAACAAGGCCTTTGAAGTAGCTTCATCTGCCACATAGGACACTGCGTGTTGAAGGAAGTCTTGTGCAGCCGAATGGGCTGCAGTGATATGGTCACTCGTGATCTCTTCCCAAGGACTGCATTGCTCTTGAAAGAGATCCTCAACAATCATAGGGTTAAAAGTTCCCGGTAGCTCACGGCCCCTTGTTCGTCTAAGAAGCGTTTCAATATGTTCAAGGTATTTGTCTCTTGTGAGACGTATTTGACGTTTAGAGCTCGATTTTTGATCTGTAGTTTCGAGGATATGACGGAAATGCCCGCGCTGTGAAATCTTCTGTGCAAATTGCTCGTTCAAATTTTGAATGACCGCTCGGATGCGCTTCTGGTACCCAGACATGGTCTTCGCATCCCCGAAGAAGAGCTCGTTGTAAGTACCGTTCACAGCCGCTTTAACAACACTTTGAAATGCTTGGCTGATTTGTAACAGGTATGATCGTTGTTCATCCACAGTCGCGCGAGGGTCGCCAAGTTTCTGCAATTGCGACCGACAGGAATCAATTTTGGAATTTATCTCGTCGATCAAGCTTGGGAGTTCACTTGCAATCTGACCAAGTAGCAGACTGCTCATTCGGGTCCGTAATGAATCCACACCCACAAGTGATTGAGGCAGATCTGCCCAGATTCCCTGAGAGAAAAATTCCGCTTCTTGGATGTTGCGATCAGACAAATTCCAGTGACCTTTCTCCGAGTCCATATTTTTCAATACATGCCATCCTAGCCGGAACTCGACTTCTTGGTTCCTAGCAAGAGACAAAAATGAGGCTTCACTCTCTGACCCTGGGACCAGCATGTCGGGCTTCGAGATGACGCCTAAGGTTCGGTTGCCAGATGCGTCAGCGTCCCGTGCGAGACGCAGGACAATCTGATTCGCAAAATCATTCTTGGCGGAAACAACCGCAAGAATGACACTGCGGGGCTCTTTCATGTATGACTGAACCACGTCTTGGACTAGTTGTACATCCGCCGCTGACTGCTGTCGAGTTTCTGAGTGGATTAGTCCTGGAAGATCCACTATCGTGAGATGTGGGCGATCAGGACCCGAGACTTCAACCCGCAAAAGGTCATTGGAAAATGCTTTCCCGTGGATTGATATACCCATTGCTGTCTTTGCCTTCTCTATCAAATCTGCAAGGCCGTCGAATCCATCAAGCTGCTCGCAAAAGCTACCCAAAGATTGCTGCTCTGCCTCACTTCGAGATTGGTGGGGGACAATGGAAACTCGGACTCCGACTTGAGAATTTTTGCGGAGGACTAGCTCAGTTGGAAACCTAGTGCACAGATTGCTTTTGACTGGAAAAGAAACTCCTGAGATGGCCTCGAGGACGGAGCTCTTTCCTGAAGACTGGTCTCCACAAACAATGATTTGAGGAAGAGAGACGTAGTGGCTAATGCCTTGCGATCGAAGAGTGTCGATGGAATCCAGAAGATGCAGTTGCTCTTGAGTACATAACTCTTCAAGACCCTCTGTTGTGAAGTTTTTCAAAGTCATAATGCCTGTAAATAATGGAAAAAAGTAAGGATTTGTCTACGGAGAACTAGTCAATATGCCGTACTTATAAGCGTGTAATCTACATTTATGTTAAAGTCTCTCATGCACCCTGACCAAGTGAATATTCTTGAGAGTGGAAATTTCCCGCCCCTCGATACCTCAAACTCAGGGTTACAGTGATTGTTGGCGCCACATACTGCACCGGTCCGCCACAAAAACTCAAACGCCTTATCCTTACCTCAAGATAATTAATCTTTCTCAGCACTTTGATAAATACCTTCATAATAACTGAAGGTGATCGGATAATGACTGCATGTGGATTACACCAACAGGATTTACCAAATCATTCCGGCCCAGTTCTTATGTTATGCTTCTTTCAAGTGTTGCTTCTTGCTAGCCGAGTCGCAGGTCAGTAGCAGTGTCCTTCCAATTTGCTAGTTCAATAATGGCTCCGATTCAGTCGCGACGTATTCTTGTGTCGGAATAAACCAGCGGTAAGTAGTAAGTAAATAATCTACCCCCTTACTTGGTGTACACATTCTTGAGCTAGGAGGTGCATTCGCTGTCAAGTTGTATGGAAGCAAATACCACAATGCAATTGCCCAATGCGTGGGTTGCCGAAATTTTGGTCACCCATCGGTTACTGACAGTGTCCCCTCTCACATAACGCAGCCTCACAGTGTTCTAATAGATATGCCACCGGGCATAGACCTGTGCACAAAAGTCCATTAGAGCCTGAATCTCGCCATGCTATTTTTGACAGCTCGAGAATGTGCGCCTTTCGCCTACGATCACTTCGATAGTGGTAGGTGTATTATTTGTCTTTCGCTGCGCAATTTGCATATGGAATCTCGCCGGAGCACTGATTGGTCTACTAGCAATGTCACGCAATAGCAAACCATGGTAGACGGAGATCAGAAGTTCTGACTTTTGTCTTTCTTTTCGTTGCATATTGGACGATTGATTCTCGGAAGTACAACTTCTCGAATCTTGGGATTGCCCTTTGGTAGGAGCATGCATGGGGAGGTTATTTGCCTGCAGCATCGTTGGAATAGATAGAATATAAGAATAAGGCTAGCGGACGATTTAGGAGAAACAAATGGATGAAAGGATTAGGGAATCAAAGCTGAGGGCGGGATCCGTTGGGTATTTAGTCTTCCCTAGCGTCATTCTCTTTGTTTGCAGGGCATCGAATTACTTCCCCTGCTTGTTTGCTAAATTAATACTGAGACGGGGCTTTGGACGGGAAAGAACCAATTAGAAACACCCTTCTCTTATGTTCCTCTTGCAGCCACACGCCTCTCCACTTTGGACTCAAGCCAGTTCGGCTCAGTGGAAAGGAGACTGCATGTTTGAATAGACGGTAACGAGCGGGTACCCATCAGCTAGTGAGAGGTTTACGGCTGCTTGCTTGTTCGTCAGACTCCATAGTCGTTCCATTTCAAATCCTGACCTGCTTCTCCCCCCGGCAACCTTTCCCTACGAGTAATTTCAAGAGCGATACCAAGGATAGAACCCCGTACAGAAGTCTGAACCGTAAGAGCGCTCGATATATTTCCATCCTTGCCTTTCCCGAAATGCACGTGAAATACCGTATTGTCCTCGCTGTCGCGACCCTGCCTTTCATTCCCCATTACCAATTACCGACCGTTTGGTCTGGCCCTTGGCCCTTTCTGGGAAAACAAAACACAGGCACTCACCGCTGTGCTGCATCCTGCGTCGATATTGTTTCCAACCATCGAAACACTCCTATCCCCGATCACCCTCCTAATCTTGATCAACACGTAGTTCTTTGTGCCTTCAGATTAATTCCCTCCTCGTTCGTCGTTTCAAATTTTCTATTTACTTCAAGTCTCCCTCCACGGTAGACACCGACTTAGGAGGACCACCAAAAATAATTCTCAACAAAAATTCGAGGACGCAGTCATTGACTTTGGGGATACGCATGAACCATGGAAATTGAAATCGAATTTCCTCTACACCGAAGGAAACTGCGGCGAGAAAGATCAGTTGTTCGCAAAATAACTAAATTGACAGAAATAGGCTTACAGGTGGAGACTTGGTAGGGCTTGCGTACCAGATTGTGGATCATTTTTCCAAACTTTTTTTGGTTTTGAGTGAGTTCTGGAGGAATAGGGGGTGTTTGTTGAGGCATAGTCGTTCCTCGATTCTCTTCCGCAAGTAAAAGGGGGTAATTTGCAGCCATGGCCGGGTTCGGTGAAGAGAATGTTGACTGGTGCACAGCAAATAGATTCGTGAGACTCTCTTTTGAGAGGGCGAGGAAGAAGGAGAGGAATCGGGGTTCGTATTCCTTCAAATAGCGGCGACACGCACGTGATCCAATGTGGTAGCTTGTGAGCGAATCAGGTGATATTGATACAGTAGACAATCAAATTGAGATGGAAATACAAGGTACAATGTACTCCGGTATACGATTAGTGTTCTGTCATAGATTACCTTGGCTTCCCAGGATCCAGGTATGGGATGGAAGGATGGCAGTGCAAATACTGTACTAATGAACGGTTACTTTAGGAGTTTACGCTGCTGTAATAAACAATGGTCCACAACTGTACCAAGTGGTTTAATATATAGGATATAGAAATATATAGGATATAGAAGAGGACATAACGAAATGTGACTCTTTAATCGCTACGTAAGTGTATCCTAACCCTACTAGGCAGCCGAGTAGCTGCACTGCTTGGAAACTAACGGTTGCAGGCATCGGCATTACAAATAATCCGGCGGTGGATGGCGCTTCTAGGATTCAATAACAAGCCGATATGGCCTGAACGCTACTACGTCACGTGTCGGTCTGGATGCTCAAAACAAGTCATTAATGCACCGTTTGTCTCTTCATTTTGAGAAATCTATGGTGCTCGTTAAAGCAAACTTCTCCGAAGATTGGATGCCAGCGAATCTGCCGAGCTCTTTGAGTGGGTTAGCCAATCCGACCGTGAGCTGTAACCGGAGTGGGTCTCCATGGCTATTTCTTTGTTTGCTACAAGGGTGCAGTACTTTGTTGAGCAAACAAAGAGAATTTCTGGTAAAGGTGAAAAAATGAAGAGATTGTTCATCGTTGTTACCCCTGATTTCTTGAGACCTTCACTGATTCTCCTTAACAAATTTCCCTCAGACCCAGCCCCCTCGCAATCTTCACATGGCTTTTATTTGAGGTCTTCAGGTCGATCCACAATGCCGAAGGAAAAGAGATTGCGTACGCTTTTACCAGCGGAAGAAAAGCATACAACACAGCCCTTGGAAGCAGGCACGGTGAAAGAGATTCGACGCAACATTTCTATTGCTTGCACAGAGTGTCAGAGAAAGAAGACCATGGTCAAACTCCCAAAAGCCCTCTCCCAAGCTTGACAGTGGGACTAACATCACGTCCTTGGAGTAGTGCTCCGGAACGGCGCCGTGCACAAGATGTGCAACAAAAGGTCAGTTGTTTCTATACGATCAAACTGGCGATCGCCGACGCAAAGAGTATACGGCGGGGCTGCTGAAATTTCATACTACTCTTTGTTGGCTAGTTGCCACGCTGCGCTCCGGAGGTCCCCAGGAGATATCATGGTTGGTTTCGCAGTTGCAAATCTTGCCAACAGATCAGGATGCAGTTGATTATGTTGTTCAAATGCTGAATGGATATGATCGGATGGGTTAGTACAATGGCGAACGAAGCCGAAGGCAATTTCTGTTGAATAGAAAGCAGTAGCGCGACCATCAAGCCTAGCCAGGGTCTTATTGGTTGGTTTACTTCATATTTTGGGCTGAAACAGGCTAGTTTTGTTCTAGAATTTCGAGTTCAATGGCCCTTTAATAAAATCGATTTCCAACATTCGTGCTGTACTCAAAAAATAATTGATGACTATTCTGGTCTCCATTCAAAGTATTACCTGCATATTAAGATGTGCAACGGCAGCATTGTGGACCAGTAGACAGCTGGTCAACGTAGCACGAATTTGCTCGATAGATTTCAATGGCCACAGGAATATAATCGCAGACCTTAGCAGTGGCCGCCGCGGCTATATTCCCTGAGCAAAGGCAACTACTTTCCAAGATGTCCGATACAATACTTCACTTGTGCCATCATATTGGATAAATTCTGCTTGACTTCTGCTACTGGTAAGAAACAACAGTAACTTGCCTGGGCATTGCAGGATCAGGTTTCTTCGCCAGTAACTTAGGGGAGCCGATCCCCATTCGACGAACTCTAAATCCTTACAGTTGATTATATCGCTACCAGGTGGAGTTATCTGTAGCCAAATTCAAGGAGAGTCATTGAAAGAGGGATTGTGGGAAAGCTTTTGTGTCTGTGAAAGAGTAATCTGTATCGATAATGTCTAACAGGACACCTCCGAGCTCAGCCAAGGAATCCACCGAAACTACACAAGCAACAAGGTGGACTGCCCTAGCCTGTTTGAATACTTGTGACATTACCATCGTTTAATATTTAGGTCGACAACAATTTTTGCGGATAGCACAGTAAGACTTTCCACTTTTTCAAAAAATTCCCATCAAGGACCAGAGAGCGATGTACGCCATGGCGAGAACGACACAGATCACATGTAGCCACGTCACCGGGTGAACACAGTTTCAAAAGACGGCAACTCATGCAACAAGATGGCTCAATTGTTGAATGCTTTAAATCTAGCAATTCGCCGTAGAACTTGAAAAGCTCCAGTTCGAAAGGGTCGTGGTTGGCGCAGTTGGCGCAACTGAGACCTGGGAGGACATTGTGTCAAATGAAGTCGGCTGGGGACTTTTGCTTGGTATCGCGGTCCATGAACTGCTTTCAGCAGTACATATGCTACCCTTTAGTAGAGCTTTGTCAATTTTGCAGCTCACTGCGTCTCCTTGGTCATTATGAAAGTAGAGCAGACCACTTCGGTACACCTCTACCCAGGCGAAATGTCTACTAGAGATACATAAATTGGCTTTGACTGTATCGGACTCGGATTTGGTGTCGTTCCGCGCTGTAATAAGATCTGGAAGACATTAATACTAGCTCTTCATCAACAATCGTCGTCTTACCAGAGCAAGAAGTGCCATTAAGAGTGGCAAATGGCTCTGAAATCCCAGTACAATCGAAGTTTCCCGTAGAATACACGAAGCATTGCCCCTCGTGGTCCATTATCTGAAGTGTGCCGGCAAGAACCACCGAGATGGAGGTAAAAGTGCTAGTAAAAGGTGCATGTCTGATTCACCCTGGGAGATATAATACCTGTCTGGTAGGAGAAAGTATTCTATCTTGCGAGAGTCGCTAGGTCTCTTGTACTTGCATTTATAGTTTCACTTAACTATTCGGAATCTACTGAACTCGACAAATCTTTTTGCTGTCATCAAGTTTTTGGTTTGCTCTAGACCCTAGAAATATATTTGAGGAACGAATGCGATACAGGTTGATGAGTTGCCTTCTTCCTGGTCTACTATGCATTCCGTTTCTCTCTGCCTTCGCTGTATACAATCGCTTGTTTCGGTGATATCCAAATCGATGGTCCTGGGCTGTGTGCGCGAGGTCTCACCCACGAAGAAGATAGCCTTAAAATCAATGCGGCTTTCCATTCTCACCGTCCATCCCCTTCGTTTCCATTCAAATTCCAGTATAAATGAAAATAGAATGGCTTCTTAGAATCATGATCGACTCGCATTCAAGGACCTAGTTGAAGATTGTGATGATTCTGATGCTTTCCCCCTACAATAACCGCTGTCCACACATAGATCTATCCCTGAGACTATGTCGAGGAGTCAGCAGTCGCCCTTTTCGTGTCATTGATGTCAAATTCACGGCCATTCATCTCGGCAATAATAAAGGCCATAAGCTCTGTTCCGCTGACGTCAATAAAAAGCATAAGTTGCCGCTTCAACGTAGAGCAAAAGTTGTATATTGCAGCTAGTGAAGGTTCTCTGAACATTTGATTGTGCATATCACGGATGGACCAGGACCTCTTAGTATGTCCCGTTAGCGTTGAATACCATCAGCAGGCAAAAAGGGCTCAACAAGCCAATAACATCGGGTGTTGAAGTAGGTTTAAACTATAAACTAGTCTCTTCTGTTCTAAGACATGTATCGACATCGCCAGAATCTACCTAGTTTCTGATCTACTTGGACAATTTTCCATCGCAACAATCGTAACCTCCCCATATTGATCATTCGCCGATGAAAGCAGTGGTAGGGAATCGATAATCTATTCCAGTACATATTAATGTCCTGCCCATTTTTGAATCTATTCAACTTACCCGTCCAGGTTTCAATCTCATTCATGGCTTGAGCATAGGCTCCGTAAACGCTAGCTCTTCTTTTGCTGATCACCTCGAAACTGAATTCGCCTCTTATTATTTGTCGACGGAATGCCTTGACATTCATCATCGCTTGAGATAGGATGTACTTTCGGTATTGCAGATCCCGAGGCGATGTGACCAAATGACGTGATTTCAGAAATGCTCGATCAATACGAAATGCTTCTCGAAAGTTTCGGAAGAATGACCAAGAGTCTCTCATCTCCCAGAAGCGTTCAGCACTCTGCCAGTCTGCATTTTCTTAAACCCGATCCACTGCTGCCAGACTGGATAAAAAGACGTACCATGTTTATTGTACTGTGGAGGCTCTGCGGAGTATGTTTGATACAGCTTAGAATAGGCCGCCATCTCTGAATTGGAGGGATAATGTTGCATGATGTAAGGAAGCGCCGGCAATCATCTGGTTGGTTTATATATTAGACAACTTTTGATCTCATATTTGTCCATACGTTTGTCTTAAATATCGCATTTATCTTATAAACAAATGCGTAGCTCCAGTAAACCTAGGTGCCCAGTAAACGTCGTATGCCATTCTCGGTGGAGGGGTGATCTGATTCAACGCCTCAGAGAAATACTGTCAGGAAGCTCCAAATAGTGACCAGGGAAATAATTCAACCTGCCCCGTCAAAGATGTCTCTCACGTAGGATTTTGGCTGGGCTGTTTCCAGAAAGAAAACAACGCACATATGGCATCCTCCATGGGAAAGATTCAAACTGGCTCCTGTGAGATATCCTATGGTGAGCGAACTCTGGGTTTGGTGACCTTTAGAATGATATTGGTCCCTTTATTGCATACAAAACGATGCAATAAAGGGATTGAGAAAGGAAACGAGAAAAGTGAGGATGATGAAAGCCGTAAAAACCTTTGGCAGGCTTGAACAGCTAACCTCAGCAGTTTTTTTGTGAATATAGCGTAGAGGCGACCGCTGTTTACAAATATTACAGGGCCGAGAAAGTAAACACTCACCACCAACAAGGTTGAATGATGTCATTCTTCGGGCTCTATCCCCAGGGTGTTCATATATCTACGTGATTTAGAGATGGGTTAATGAGGAAATCAATTTTCAAATTACTTCCGAATAAAAGCATGTTTCAACTGTATTTTCCTCGTTTTATCAAAAAGGTCTCGGGCGCCGTCTTAAAAGGGGAGTAGGGGACAGAAGCTTGGAAAACACGGAGCCGCAGATTTTCCTTCATTCGCTCCTCAGAGCACATTTGACTACCTCTGGGAACTGTTCTGGAGGACCCTGAAGCAACAAAGCCCCTTGGGTCGGCATATATGTTTCTCTACCTCCTAGAAGTGCTCTGCAAACTTATGTATATCCCTGAAATCAATCAGAGGGACACTCGGGCGTTCAAGAGACGTTTCAGTCGACCCAGAGACCAGCCGTTGTCCTCTAAGAACCGCGTGAGGGTTAGGAGCAGCAAGTTCCTACGTTCCTTGACTAGATGGGGCTGTGACATGGATGAAGTAAATCGCCACATGAAACTGCCGTAGAGATTTTTCATCCATACTTGAAAGAATTCTGATCCTGGTGGCACTTTCGTCGATTCTTGCCAATGGCGGCCCCTAGGAACCTTGCCGTTAGTTCCAGGAACAATACTGTTCCCCAAATAGGGGTTTCATGTTCCCAGGAGCGTATGTCACATTCATAGGAAGCTAAAAACCCACTCTAGGAAGAATCTTGCCTATTCTGGGACGGAAAGCTTTCAAGGAACCAGATAAATATTCACAGTAAACCCGGTTTTGAACCTAGACGAGCATTGACAGGGTATGTACATAGAAGCCATCAAATAATAACAACCCTAGCAAAATGTAATACGGTTTTTGGCACGCGCTTTTGATCGCGTGCGTGTACGAGAATAGGAATAACGAAGCACTTTGGAGAGTTGAATAGGCGCGATGCGTATTTCCATCATACCCGAGATCCCGATATAGTTTCGAGTAATGTTGTCTACGAGAAACTTAACCGCGAGGTTAGGGCTATCCGCTCCGGGAAGACGATCCAGATGCGCATCAGTGATCTTACCGTTGGTGATGTCGTGTGTCTAAAACCCTTAAACCGAGTGGCCATGTTGTGATACAAGTGACGCTTCAATGATTGCATAGTAGATGGGAGTCGATAGTGTTGTCTATGTTGTGCTAGATACAAAGAGGCTCGTAGCCAGCTGGATATATATACATGCACGTGCTCTCTATCTCAGGGACTGGGATAACTAACAGGCCACGTCAGCGCTTCAGGGGGCGATCGGGTGAAGAATAGAGCGCCTTCAGTGCGCTCAGGTTTAGGGGCCTGAAGGGGCTGACCAGTAAAGCAGCAAGGGCAAATGTCCCAACGAATGACAAAAAACGAGTGAACACGGACATACAACAGCCAGGATTCGCATGTGGTCACCCACCATACTACTAATGGGCCGGCGTGTGGCTTATCTGCGGCAGATAGTCGGGTGGGTGCCGCCCGGGTGAGTTTAGGGTGAGCGCCGCTTTAATGTCGCGCGACCAGGGTGAGAGAGGGTGAGTGCGCAATAGACAGGGTGAGAATCTGGGTGAGAGCGGGTGATTCTCACCCTCCGTCGCGCGACCACCTCGCACTGGCCCCTCCCTTCCTTGCACTTAGATGCAGTATGATTGGTTCACTGTGAACGGGGCTGAAACCGCGGCCTCTTGGCAACTGCATGTCCTTTGAAACCCAATCTAGGATTGGCCGAATCAACAGCGAGGCTGACTTCAATGTTGCCTTGGGCCAACATGGTGCTCATGAGTGTGAAGACACCACCAACACCCCGAAGACAACATGTTGCATTCTGTCGCAGCAGCGGGATGAGTGGATACCCGGAGGAAAGGAGACAATATATATCCGCCAAGGTTATTCATGTTTATGCCCGCCCATATAACAAGTTGAATTGCCAGACAGGGCTTTTTAAGCTGAGTAAGCCATATACGTGCACAAATTCTCCTCCTATGGCAAAAGCCGTGATACTGCAATAGAGAACAGATTCTGGTAGAGATCAAATATCAGAAGAGATTGAGCCTACGAGCCATGAAAGTAAAGCAGATTGTCAGTACCACATATTCTAGTGGTAGGATCCTATGCGCCACTTCGACGTCTTGTGCCAGCCGTCACGTCGAGCACAATTGAGATTGTACGTCAAGAACAGCAATTCAATGCATTGCCTGAATAATACCCGTCACCGACTGAATCAGTCCAAACACCAAGGCCAAAAATAATGCGATCACCGCAATCCAAAACGTATACCTCTGGTTAGGCTTACGCTTGTCGACTATCCACTGCCGCAGCGTCGTTGGCTCGGTCCGGTCGTATTCTTCGCGCAACTCCAACAACTGGCGGGCCCAGAAGGGGAAACTAGCAATATCGCGCGGCGTAGGAGGGAGTTTGCCCGCTTCCAGGTCGATGGCTGCTTTTTGACGGCATCTTTGGATCCAAAGTTGGCACTTGAGGTTGGATCTTGGGATCAGCAGCGACAATGTACGTGCATTCTCTTCCAAGAAGCCTGGCGGGAAGATGGGGCAAGAATAAGTAAGTGTCAACATATGTGTGTGTGCATATTCCTGCATTAAGCGAGCATATGCAGATGTACGCGCGCTGATGCAATTGGATGCATAATTCTGTATCCCCTACACACCGCTTCATGATATACGATGCTGACTATCAACTATTGCATTGGATGGAAAGAGCAGCGAGTTTCCTAACACTCTCGTATGCCCCCTATGTTATTTCGGATTTTTATCAGTCTTTCCTATGACATTCTGTTATGTACCGAGAGTTATTAATACTGCCTACTTTCCTAGAGTTCGATATTGCCATAAATGGCAAATTGGCAGGCAGTCATCCCACCGACCATGATCAGACGAGCGCGGATACCTACAAAGCTGCCACGAATGCCCAGTTGGGAAGCGATTCTGTACATTCGGACTAGGTTCTGTTCTCCATGTTGGGACTGCACTTCGTTGATATTGCTCAAAATTGTATCTGCTGGTTGTGAAACAACAGCTGCAGCTAGTCCAGCCGCGAGGCCTGACCCAATGTTAATAGCTGTGTGTGCACTGCTAGAAAGGGTTGCTCGATCAAATTCGCGATACGCTTGTTCAAGGACTTTCTCGTAGACCACAAATGTTGCCATCGTGTGTGAAATCCTGGAATGTAATGGTTACACCTGATGTGAAATAGATGCTTGGGGAGGCAATAAAAATGACCTTCTGCTTTAACAAGACCGGTCCCAAACCTGCATAGAATCCGCACACCCCTTCCTGCTTAGCCATCTTATAGAACCCATACGCAAACCCCCGAGCAAAGGTCGGTTCAGAGACAAGCCTTATACGGACTGCTTGAAAAGGGCACATTGCAAGGTCGCCTAAGAACTCGGCAGAGGCAGATGAAGCTAGATAGATAGTATTATGGTTCTTTGACACCACCTTACGTCCCAGAGCACCAATCGCAATTTGTTTAAATACCTCATATCCTCCAAACTTGAAGCCTCCCTGCAGGAATACCCAACAACGGTTGGACCAAACCCAGTAAGAAGCGCACCCGCGCCGTCTTTGGCTATAACTTGCTTCAGTCCTGCATACTCCACGGTTATACGTAAGGGGGTCAAGCTGGATCCTTGTTTTAACACTGTGGCAATCAGCTGAGGGGATCTTCGTCCATCGTCACAAGGCATGAATCTGCGAAGAGAAAAGACCGTAGGCTAAGTTAATCTTTTGACTGGCATGACTTACACATCGATTGGAGTGAGGATCGCGTGAGTAAATGAGCAACAAAAGGCACCGGCAGCCGAATATCTGCTATATAACAAAGCACCAGCTGAGAGTGAATTCGAGCCAACCGCACTCCTTTCAGATTCACATGCCTTTGCGGATGGCTGAGGGGGATGAGCATGAGAGGACATGGTGTTAATATTGATACGAATTGAGCTAGGCGTTGGCTTATAAAGCGATATATATTCTCCACCACTGTTTCTCTCACAACTCTGCAACAAACCCGGCTATATTTCAACTTATACTAGGTCGGATATGCAAAATGACGCCTAGTGTGAGAGTCATTTTTGCGTCATTTGTCGGTGTTTATAGAGGTAACTGGCCAACCTACGTTTCCAACGAGATGAACTTCACTCCAGTTCCTCGCTCACGGCAGAGCGGAGAAACTGATAATAGAAACACTCATCGTTGATTACTCGAGGCGAGGTTTACTTCATGGACGAGTGCTGCGGCTACCAACTGTATAGGCTGCGGCAGCATTCGCGAAACTCCGCATCCGCTCCAAATCCGCTCCGCAGATTGCGAATGCGGATATGACTTTGACATCTAACGGAGCGGATTTGCCGCAGCCTAACTCTGAATCGTGTTATGCTAGACTCAACGCTGCCGGGGTTTGTCCAGGGCCAGCTTGACACCTGCTTTTCCATCGTCCATCGCCCTCTAGATCACTGGGGAACTCGAACTGGGTTTCGAGTTCTAGTCCTTCACACTTACTTATAGACTTTGGGCTCGACTTCCAGCCAGCACACCATTGATGTAAGAGAGAATTATCCGGTCAAACGAAGTGATATTCAGAAGTAACCTTTCCAACATTGATACTTAATCAAATAACTTGGAAAATGTGCAAAAGGAACGTTCACGGCTAGGCGGGATAGAAGAAATAGATGATCCTCCCCTAATATGAAAAAGATATGATTTACAAATAAAAAACCGAAGCCAATGCATCATCTCCATCCTTCTTGCTTTACCACAGACCAAGTCCACTCTACACAAAGACTAGAATTAGCTGTCAATTAGGGAAAGGACGGGAAGCTACAATGTCAGTCTAGAATGGTTGTCGAGCAGCACTCTATAAGTCTTGCTAAAATGAGATCAAAATTCCATTCCTCACGCCACCTTTTTACAATCATTCTAAACCAAAGTGATTCCGGTATAACACCCGTCATTCCTCACCAACTCCACCTTCTTCCCGTCATCAAGCCCAACAGAATACAAACTGCCCCCCAAATCAGTCACATACACAATATTATTCTTCCAATCCAACTTCA
Source organism: Penicillium brasilianum (assembly GCA_001048715.1). Classification (NCBI taxonomy): domain Eukaryota; kingdom Fungi; phylum Ascomycota; class Eurotiomycetes; order Eurotiales; family Aspergillaceae; genus Penicillium; species Penicillium brasilianum. Next base: position 42,235 of record CDHK01000017.1, read on the forward strand.
AGCCAATCGGCTCATGAAAATGTCGTGCCAAAATAACCTTCTGCATATCGCCCTGCTCCCCACCAACATAAGACCGATATAAAGCACACCCCATCGGATGCTCCCCCCGATCCGTCCAATACAAAGTCTGCGTATCGGTATCAATCTCAACATCGATCGGTTCCGGCAAAGAATCAAACAAAAGCTCGATATCGGATCGATTCTCCGCCGTCTCACCGGGTGGAATTTCAAGTCCCGCGCGGAACATCCGGCCCCGTCCACCCTTGCTAGGACCTTTTTGCGTCCAGTACATCATACCATTTTTGTCGTCGATGGCGATACCAACGCACCACTGCCGCATTTGCTCGCCGAGTGCCATGTCTGCGGTGATGCGGCGCTGGACGACGATTTCATGGTTTGTCCCGTCATAGTTTACCCGGTGTACACTGGTACCCTCGCGGTCGCAGAAGTAGACCTTCTTCCGCATGTCACTGACAGCTATTTGCTTGGGCGTGTGCACCTTTCCCTTCGAAATTAGACACCGGACTTCACTTCCGTCCATATTCGCCGTCCACACAGAGCCATCACAGGCAGCAGTACTATGGCCCATGTTCGTCCAGAAAATGCGCTGACATTCAAGCGAAACGGCAATACCGTCCGGCAGGTTCTGGCCCACGACGATAGGCGTGAGTTTCTGCGTTGCCAGATTCAAACGCAGAATCTTTCCGTTAGTGTAGACTTGCGAGACGTCGCGCGCGTTTCCGCCCAGTCCCACGTCCAACATGTAAATGTTCTTTGCTGCGGTGCGCGGGTTCGCGGGTTGTGATTCAGCGGTGGCAGATCTGGCGATTGGTGGGTATAGACCGCCCTTTTCGCTCTTCTTGCCCAGACGGCCGTGTTTGATGTAGTGCTCGCGTAACCAGTCGACGGTCTTTTCGGGATCCAGACCACGTTCTTGCACGTAGTTGTCTTCGATGAAGGCGACTGTGTCGAGGCCGACTTGGTCCATGAGTTGGCAGGGGAGGGGTCCGTTTTTGAACATGTGTTCCCAGAGGAGATCGATTTCGGCGGGGTCACTGACGCCGTCGGAGAGGATGTTCATGATTTCGCGTTTGACTGCTGCCCAGAGGCGATTGAAAATGAATCTACGAAGAACAAGAGTCAGTCGAGGACACACATAGGAGGATAGAAGGATAGTACACACCCTGTCGATTCGCGCCGCGCAGTCACTGGCAACAGTCCACACTCGCCCAGGACATCCTCCAGATAAGTAAAAATCTTAGGATTTGTCTCACCACAAGTCATCATCTCTACGGTCCGAATCACCGGCGGCATAGTAAAATGCATATTAAGAAACCATCTCTTCCGCTCAGCAGAAACCTCCGTAGCCAACAAACTCGACTTGAAAGACGAGCTATTCGAGGCAATAATACAATCTGCCGGACATCTTTCATCCAACTCCCGGAAAGTCTCAATCTTGAGATCCAGTTTCTCAGGAATAGCCTCAATAACCAACCACGCATTGCCCACCGCATCTTTCACCTCAGTAAAGGTCTTGCAGTTGCCAAAGGGCGCCTGGGTGTACGACTCAAAATCAACAGTCGAAAAGGCGCGATCGGTCAATCCTCCGTTGGCATGGTGGTCCTCCTCATCGCGCGCTTCGTGGGCCTCTTGGGAAGATCCCTTGTCTTTCCTGATGCGGGGCATCATCGAAAACTCTTGCTTGTGGGCGTCGATGTACTCCACGACATCCTGCAATGCCTCTGTCGATGGATCCCGGACATGCACGTTGTAGCCGGCTGCGACGAAGACGCAGCCAATACGCCGGCCCAGGACGCCGCCACCAATTATGGCGACGGGACGGTCGGTACGAGGTTTGACTGCCATGATGGCTTGGTCTGGATAAAGTTAAATGAAAGGGATGATGATTTGATAATGATGTTCAAGGATTAGATATGCGGTCCGGTATGTCGATATGACGTATAAGGGAAAGTGGAAGGCAAGATGCAACGAAACTGTCCGGAAATGAAAACGCCAGTTATATATCTTTTCTCAGAAGGCTCAAACATCGAATATATTGCATAGGTACTTATCCACGCCGTTCATCATATTCCAAATTCTACCTTCACTGGACCGGTCATAAACTGCGCCACCGGAAAGCCGGCAGCATCAAGAATGAACAAATAGTGTTTGGATACCCCTTTCCGACAAAATCCAGTTTCGGAACACTCGGGCTGGAGAACTTTGTTCCTAAAATTGCGTTGATAGTGGATCTTTGGCCCGGTTGGATATAGATCCACCAAGATGTCGCAAAATGGGCCCGTGCTTGGCTCGTTTGATAGACGGTGCGGAGTCGGTTCGGAGTCGGTTCGGAGTCGGTGCGGAGACAATCCGGACGTCATCGGGTTGCCGAAGTATTTGTTGTGCCCGGCTAGGTTGGAAGATGAATAGATCGTCGACCAGTCTATTACTTAATCGAGTTCAATTCTCCGAGTTGCTCAAGGTGTGGACAGGGGTAGACTGGATAGGGGGTAGGCCTTCACACATCTGCAGGCTGCATGTCACTACGTGCAGCATATAACGAGATTAATTGAAAGATTGGAGACTAATGCAGTTCCCGGTCGACCCGATCACCCCAAAACACCATACTGAAGGCAACATGTCACAATTTCATATCTCAACGCTTAAGGCTAATTCTATGGTTCTGGGGTATCTAAGCATTAGATATAATATACTATTTGTATTTATAAGCTCAAGAAATATTTTTGGGCCTTGAAAACATACATATGTATATTTGCACTGCCGACCGGGGAGTATTTTGGTATTGCAGGCAAGTAACTATTTCATGAATATGCCGGTTAGACTAAAGTATTCCTAGTGTAAGGAAATTCTAGCATACAAAAAGTCAGGTTAAAATATATTCTCGCTGTTGATTTATTGGCACCTGAAAATTCGCATGTAGTATGGTGTTTTGGGGTGATCGGGGCGGCCGGGTGATCGGAAACTACGTTACTACCGTCCTCAATGTCTTTTTTGGGTACTCTTCAACGATGTAAGCCAAAATGTGAATACACGATTTTCAATTCCATTTACAGTCTATCTATTGATACACAGCTGCCAACAAGCTGCATTTCCTCACATTCAACTAGAACAAAAACACCTGATCCGTAGCCTTGGACAAAACCCCAGGCTCCTTCCACCCGAGTCCACCGAGCGCTTTCTTCATGGCATTGATCATAGGTGGAGGCCCACACAACAGCGTCTTGTTGGTCTCATCCGCAGGTGCCAAGTATTTCTTGATCAGATCCGGACTAACAAAGCCTTTATGCCCTTTCCATCCCTCTCCAGCCTGTGAAAGCACATACTGCACTTGAAACTTGCTCGGGAACCGCTTAGCAAATTCATCCAGCTCCTTCCGTAGCAAAATATCCTGCTCCGTGTTATTTGCATAGAGCAGACTCATCTGCGTCGAATCGGTTTCATCGTCACAGATCGCACGGATCAGCTGATACATGGGCGTGATCCCCGTTCCACCGGCGATCATACCGATATGTTTGGCATAGGTAGGACTATACTGCATAGCACCCTTAGGTCCACGGATTTCAATCATATCCCCGACTTGCATTGACTCGAGGTGTTTTGTCATTTGGCCCCGCGGGTATACCTTGACCAACAGCTCGATACGCCCCAAGTCGGTGTTGTTTGAGACGGGGGTATACGAGCGTGAAATACTTTGACCATTGATAGTCGCGCGCAGCGCAATGTGTTGACCAGTGGGGAGACCCAGGACATCGTCCGCATTGGGGAGCCCAAACACGAAGCGGTATACATTGGGTGCGACCGAGTCCTTCCGCGCGAGGGGGAAATTCTTCCATTTGCGAGGGTCTAGAGGAGGAGTGTGTTTTGATTTGCTCATTTTGCTGCTACCTGTAGGCATTTCCTTTCGGAAGATGATCTTGTCGGTGCGTGTGGTGCGGTGTGGAGAGTAATGGGTGAACTCTTGCTGGACGTCCAGCTTGGTTGATAGCCACATTGTCAGACCCATTGTGATAGACAATTGGGCCACACTTGCAATACCAAATCCAGACCAGAATTGGCCTGAAGAAGTAGAGCGGTTGGAGAGGAGAGCGGAGGCATGGCTGGACAGTTGGTTGAGCGACTCAAGGGTTGGTCTCCATCCTTGTCGGTAGCTGTGGACTGTTACTGCGCCCAAAACGCCAGTGAAACCGAGTTTGATGAGAGTGGAAACAGTAGAGTGAAGTAGACTCTTTGAACTGTTTTTCATATTGATTGCTGCTGTCTGAGCAACTTGTTCGAATGTCGGGCGGTAGACCTCGATAGTCTCAGCGTGTTCCTAATCCAACTCATTAGTGGTGCGTGACAATGACCGAGAGAAAGTTTTCTACGTACCTCAGTTGGGAGATCTCCGATATGATATTTTTCGAGCTCTTCCCGGGCTTCATCGGAGTGTCCTGTTTCCTCAAATGCTTCGGTAGCATCGGTGCCCGCAACTTCAATCAAAATGGCACTGCCACCAGGATGATCTTCAAGGTACTTGGTGATATCGTAAACCTTGTTATGCAGGACGATCCACACATCGTCGGTCTTGTTGTGTCTCTGTATTTCTTCAAAGGTGTACATTGCGAAGTATGCTCGGATGACGGATCGATGGAGCACACACAACGCAACATGGTCCACGGGTATATATAGGATTAAACTCAAACCATTCAGTCCCTGCTTTCACACATCGGACATGTTCGGATCTAGCAAAACTCAGTTCTTGGCCCGAAAATAAGGGCAATTCTTTTGCCACGCGAATATCCTCATCTTAATTGGCACGTTAGTGCCCCACCGGCCTCTCGCGCGAAGTTCGCACGAGTTTCGGAGTGAACGGATCGGCATCAACTCCACTCCTCTGGATAATCGGCATTTATAGGTGACAGCCTGCTAGAGTCTACGGAAAACCCACTGATATATAAAGACGGCTGCCGTGATGGCCATCATAAACCAGCAACGCTGCAATCAGATCGAAATTTGATCATAATGCCCATTCCCACCGGAATATCGACACGTCTCAACCCTTCGTTCTACTTGATCGGAGATGACATCTCAACTGCTCAGTCAGTGGCAATTGACTCCAAATGGAAGCTTGAAGATGCAAAACGAGCTGTTGGTGGTTTCTTCCATGTGGCTCAGCCATTAGGTAAGCACTATCAATCGACCACGGAGTCATCTCCGCTAACACCACCAGGTCTGAGCTTCTACGTCGGCGATAGCGACGAAGAAATCTCTACAGTTGAGGACATTCTCTCCACGCCTTCATCCATAACCCCAATTGGCCTTCGCATCGATGGCCAGGCAGTCCACAGTCCCCAGGGCCCCGAGGGCCTCCCACTCGTTGGTAGCTTCTACGAAATCTTCCCCGACCACCTGGGCAACCACTATCGTCTCTTCCGAAAGTACGGCCATGTCATCAAGACAACTAACATGGGAAAAACAATATACCTCACCGATAGCCCCGAGGTAGCAGCCGTGGCCCTAGCCGAATCAGCCTATATGACGAAAAAGATCAACGAGAATCATCCTCTTTGGGGTATTAAAGACAACACTGCTATCTTCATTGGCGACACAGAAACAGAGAACTGGCGTCTTGCACACAAGTTCCTGCCACCGGCTATGGGACCCAAGGCTGTGAGGCACTATACACCACTGATGCAGGAGTGTGTCCGCAAGTCATTCACTGTGTTCGATGAACTTGATAGCCGTGATCAGTCTTGGAATGTATACCAGTACATGGTAAAACTTGCCTCTCAGACTATCGGCAAGTTCTCGCTTGGTGCGGATTTTGAGCACTTTAAGCACGTCGATGCCCCTTTACATCCTATCGTGACGAACACTGCGAATCTACTTTCCCTCAATAAGAAAATCACTGCGCGTGGCGAGTGGTATCGACGCCTCCCTTTTGGCGATCCTGCGCGGCTGAAGAATGTTCAAAAGACCATATACTCTCTTCTTCAAGAGCAGATTGACCGAGTGAAGGACTCCAATATTGCCGGTATGCCAATGAACGAGGCAGCCATCAACGCTTCTTGCGTGGTGGACTACCTCTCCAACACAGTCGATGAGTCTGGTGGGAAATTCCCCGAGGGTCTGATCCTCGCCAACATGTTGATCGTCACGGGTGCGGGCTTCACGACCACATCCGCGCTCATGTCCTGGCTAATCTACTGCCTGGTCAACTACGAGGGCACGCAAGACCGACTGTACGAGGAGCTATGCGAGGCCGGTATAGCCAACACGAACGAATCATTGACATGGACGCCTGAGCTAGCGCATGGCCTCTCATACCTTGATTGCTTCGTCAAAGAGACCCAGCGTTTACACAACGCCTCTTTCCAGCCTGGTCGTACGACAAAAACCGATGTTGTCTTACCTGGTGGGTACCGTCTTCCTGCAGACAGCGTGATTGTCCCCGCGCTGTACGCAATCCACACGAACCCGGAAGTATGGCGCGATCCATTCCACTTCGATCCTGACCGGTGGACGAGTGATGAAATCAAGAACAAGCACCGGTGTGCGTACATTCCCTTTACGACTGGACCACGCGGCTGTATTGGGTTCAACTTTGCTTTGTTGGAGATCAAGATCTTGTTGTCCGAGCTGGTGTCTAGGTATGAGTTCTTCAAGGAGGGATTAGATGCGGTCGAGTATGATCCTGAGTTTCAGTTGATTCGGCCGTTGAACTTTTATGTCAGGGCTAAGAAGAGGGCTGGAGTTGCATAGAAAGGGCAAGAAAGTACATTGGCATTAGAACATGACGTTTGTTGATACAATCCAGTCTTTGATCCAAAAGTCAATAACTGGCTCCAGGAGTCTGCACAAAGTTTCAAATCAAAATTCACTGGAGGTTTGTTAAATTTGAATGTTCTGAGTCTGCCAACTCAATGTCGAGCTCTGATACAAGTTTGAAGGACACAGACCTCGTGAGCGCAGGTCCTAGTAGAAACTTCGAGGATAGACGTCGCTTTCTTAGAGCCAAGTAGAGCATTAGCGTGGTCTATGTATATATTAAGCTCATGCCGCAAGTCTACAAAATTCAAAGGAGCATTTTCGTAACAAAAATGGATCAGAATTAGACGATCATGCATTTAGGATAGAACCCGTACTGTTTTATCCTGGTATACATCAATTAAAGGAAGCTCTGCTCAAAATCATCGATTCGCCTTTCTATGGAAAATTGTATACGCGCTTAAGAAAGCTTTTGGGTTTCATCCCAATTTAAACAATATATCTGACAATTCCAGTTTAGATGGCTTGATTACATCAAGCCCAACCTTCTCTAAAGCGAACAGGCTAGGTAGGCGCTCGTAAAATGTCTTTCCAGATAGGATTGTCAGCTTGAAATGTGTCGAGTTGAAGTAAGTACGAGACATCTTTCGTGTCTTGTCCAGAGAGCCAAGAGTGCTCAGAGCATTCGTACGGAATTGAGTGATGATGGTAGCCGCCCACGGTTCCTATAAAGAGCGTGATTAGAGATGTGAGATGACCCAGCACGAACAACAGAAACACCGAGTGTAGTACGGAGTCCCCAACTCCGTAGCGTCGTGAAAGTGGCGGTGCCCTCATCGTAAACGCAAATCCCCTTCAGTCTGGTATTTATTAGAGCCTGGCTGCTAGAATGTGAAGAAGAGTTGTGAGTATATTTGGCCTTTATTAACCGGGTACAGGAGGAGCAGCTGGGTACCGCTCTATCACCCCTCCTTTTACCAGTATTGCATGCGTTGCATGCGTGCGTGGGAGAGCGAGGTCTGTGTGCAGTGATGTGTTCCATGCTTTGTGAGGTTTGATTGCTAGGGCTGTTGTGACCTGGATCAATTCTCTGTTTGGACCTGATCTACATATCATGATGTGTTGCCTGTTGAGCGGTCTTCAAGTTAAATCCACCCCGAGGGGCCAACTGGAGTTGGATCAGAGCAGGGTGAGCGAGGACTTTAAGTTGTGTCTCCTGTACCGCACAGTGGATATTTGCTCCTTGCGACCGGAGCACGCTGAACTGTTAATAGCGTCTCCGGGGATATGGCACTCCAGTTGATTTTATCGATCATTGGAAGTGGAAAATCTGTTTCTTGATTGCAAAGCCATGAAAAATCGGATGATACCAATTTTATTACCTAAAAACTGTCACTAGTAATCCATCGTAGAGAATATACTATCCGCGTGAAAGATACCAAACAAGCTCTGCCACATGAACCGACCAGAAATTGACCAGGGGATTCGATTCAGGGCTTTTAAATCAGGAGATTCTATAAGCACTTCCCCTTAATCACATTTGTTTGATATCTTCTGCCTATTATCTTTACTACCTCTTTTTTGCTCTTAATGTATTCTCATCCCTAACTCGCCTTTATAGCAACAGTGTGTCTTTCTGCTCACCCACCGCTTCCATAAGCGGAAGCGGTGGGTGGGTGGGCAGAAAAACACGGATATTCCACACGATTCATTGGTGAATCGGCCCACATCGGATGACATAATCAGTTTCGGCATCCCCCGGCAAGCCACCAATTCCCCAAGTTATGGCCGAGTTCTGTACGAGAACAATTTATACCCGCTTCATCGATTCCAATCCCTTCGATCGTGATAAGAATAATTTGCAAGATTGCTGCTACTAAAATGGAGAAACATGGTTCCACATCCGCCTATCCAACCACTTCCACCAATCCCTATCCATACGATACAGCCCATGTGAGCGAGTTACTCAAGCGCAAGCGTCGCATGCGCGGCATCAGATCGTGTTTTCCTTGTCGACATCGCAAGGTTCGGTGTGATGGGAGCTTGCCATGTGTGAGCTGTGTGAAAAGGAGTCATCCTGAGCTTTGTCGTTTACCGGGACGAGCCAATGATGTTGGTGATGCGGTTAGTCCACAAGAGGAGAGGTTGAGGTATGTGTTAAATGTTGATCCGGGTGTCGTATGAGACAAGATGACTTCAAATTGATTGAAAATATTGCGCGATGGATACTGACATATGTCCAGCGAGGAGAATGGGTCTGGACATAACCTAGAGCATGGCAATGCGGCTTCTCAATACAATCAATCCAACGCCCTATCAATCGACCTCATGATAGCCCGGCTCTCCAAAATCGAAGACCAGATCTCTTCGCTCAAGGCGGATCTACTTAACTCACGCACTGATTCACCGTCTTCCGCAACCTCAAACCAGTATTTGAATGCTTCTTTTAATCCCAACCCTAATCTCCCATCCAGCTCTAACAGATCACCTGCAATGGGCAAATTCTCTGGCAAACACTTCGTGGAAGATGCCACAGGCGCAACTATCTTCCTTGGGAGTCACTCTGATATCCCTGCGGCACTGGGCTGTAGAAAGCCCTCTCGGGATGTGTCTATCACTGATACACTGGTGTTGGATCAACTTGTACCTCGAACTTATCCGTTTACTTCGCTTTGGGGACCGGAGGCCGGGACGGGGGAAATTTGTATGACATTGCCGGATGATTCGGATATGATTCGGTCAGTTTAGGCACACCTGGCTGGGTTTTTCAACTTCTATCGTATACCCTGGTTTGACCGTGGTGTGCAGGTACTGGCAAGTGTATCGGTCCTGCGCATACCCATTTTATCCAGGACTTGTGACGCTATCGCAATTCGAATCCGCACTGTTCGCATTTTTAGACCAGCGAGCCAATGCTTCTCGTGCCAATGAGTCATCTAGTTTGGATGATGTCGATCCGTCGTGGTTGGCTTTATTGTTCGCTGTATTGGCGGGTGGAGTTCAATTCTCGGATGATCCGATTAAAGAGCGTGATCTTCGATCCAAGGTTTTCAGTACGTATAGCACTATTATCAAGAGCCTGAATTATATTAGAGGATGATCACAGCTAATTTCTATAGTCTGCTCATCGTTTCAGTGTCTACGCATCTCAAATTTCTTCAACAACACCAACATGAACCAGATCCAGGCCATGGTGCTGATTGGGCATTGTTTGAGAAATAAACTAGACACAAATAGTGCATGGATTCTCATGGGTTAATATCTCCAGTCTCCCAATTTGATACATGGCTAATCCTAAATCCAGGCGCGACTATTCGTCTTGCACAGAGCATCGGATTACATGAAGAGGATGTATCATGCGAATCCCCAAGCTCTTCGCTAGATCACTACCACCGCAGAAGGCTCTGGTATATATACCCATGAATTCTACCCCGTCGCTATTCTCATAATGGTACTAATATGGTTACCCAGGTGGATGCTCCTGTGGCAAGACACATTCCTCTCATTCACCTACGACCGCCCGCCCACCGCATTAAACCACAGCAGCTCCATCCCCCACAATCCAGAAAATACATCAGGCTACTCATTCGCGGAATGTATCTTCGCCCTCTGCCAAGTCCTCCTCGACCGTGCCCGACAACACGCCACAGACAACCACACCAGAACAACACTAACTTACAAACACCGCATTAAAATGATATGGAACGACGCAGCACCCTTCCTACTCGATAAATCCGCTTGCCGCACACTACAAGATCATCTCGAGCGCTTAGCACTTCGCATTCACATAAACTACGGGCTCTGCCGTTTATCTCGTCTAATCCTTGAATCCGCATCTATACACTCAAACACCATTACCACCACTACCACCAGCTCCCCGGCCACGAGCATCGACATCCTCACTCTAACAACAGAAACAATTCACTATGCCGCCGAAGCAGTACAAAGTTTCCTAGATATGCACCGCCTCTCATCAAACGTATGTCGGTCATGGGCCTTCGTACACAACGCAGTGAGTTGTGCGTCTACGTTACGCAGCCTCGGTGCCACGGGGACTGGGGGTGAATATTCGGCTCTTATGAGAGGGTTGATCCGTGTTTTGGAGCGGGAGGAGCGGATGTCGGAGTGGGAAGACGCGGATAGGAATATAAGGTGTTTTGGGCCTTATTCGAGGGCGTTGAGGGCGTTGAGTGATTCTACTGATGGGGGGAGTTTTGAAGGTGGTGTTGAGGGTTAGATGCTGGATATGAGGGATGGGTTGAGGGGAGGGGTGATAGTGTATTTGTTTCCTCGGGGGAGGATGTTTGTTCCAAAAGTACCTCACTATGTAGCAAACAAAGAACGAACCATGGAGACCCACTGAGGCTCCATCCCACGGTCAGATTGGCTCGCTCGCTCTAGGAGCTCGACCGATTCGCTGGCATCCCGTCTACGATCCCCTGCCTTTCATTCTACTATAGAATCGAGAGGAACCAAAAAGCCTTACTCTCAGTTGCACAGTAGATTTCTTAAAGCGGTAAGAGCAACAAAGCGTCACTAAGGTCAAAGGATTTTCTGCTTTGATTCAAGTGGGTTGTGGAAAACTCTCATCTCGGAATCTAGGTAATTCCGATGCCCGTATCCGTTGCGATATTGTTGGACCGGCTCCAAGTTCTAATTGCAGGAAGCCAGACGACTTTCGCGTACTGATTTCTCAGCCACAGTCAAAATAAATTAACGCGTGTATTGGAATGGAGCACAGAGGATCCTCGAATCAGGCAAGGCGATGAGAAAAGCGCTAGAGAGACAGAAGTGCTTTGCTCTTGTCAAAATTAGAAGCTTAACTGACTGCACATTACAGGACTGCCGCTCCTACCGTATGTGATCCGACGGCAGGAGGCATGTTAGGACTGACCTTCAATAAATAATGAATACCGCACTCGTAACACTCCAAGCACACATCAAAATTGTAACAACATAAGCGAAGATAGTAAAGTAATTCAGATGACAAACTGCAAATGAACTGATCATACAATTGAGAAAAAGGACCGAGAGGAAATAAAACGCACGCCGTGGCGAGGTCCTTTTTGTGGATATTGATATTCTTTTTCTGAGCCAATTAAGAAACGAGATCAACGATCGAAACGGATCCGTATTTTGATGCTTACCAGAGCAAACTTCGACCTAATCCGTCCTCAAAGACGATTCTACCTTCCGTCAAGGAAAGCAAAATTTCAATGGCTTCCAAATGCCCATTGTGAATTGCCACACACAGTCACATATTTAAGTCTAGAGCACTTCCCAGCAGATGATGTCACCCGTACGGCCAGCAGTGAACACTGGTGACACGCGAGGACATTCGGGATCCTTCAGGATAGTTCGCCATCTTTTCTCGTTGCATAAAAGATACATGCCACAAATCGGGCTCAGATGACGCCTTTTGGAAACAGTTTTCCTGGTCCCAAAAATGTCAGGGCGCTGTATAACGCGAATCTTCTTGTGGGTGGCAAAAGAATACTGCGTCTGCACCGTGCTGGGTTTGAATAGTCTCCGTGTGACACTTTTCTTAAGCTCGATCAGCTCATATGAAAATATCACATTGTTCATATGAAGCACAATTTCCGGTAGCTTCATCTTACGCGTCTTCTCAGGATTGGTAAAAGTGGTTTCGGGTAGAATGACTTTGTGCTTTGCTTTGTTGTAGCGATATCCTTCTCTGAGGGACTCAAATAGAAGATGCCGGAAATATTGTAAATCACTATGCCAATCGTTGATTGACAAAAGAACATGATGACACCGAGGTCCATTGTGATCAGGGTTTCCAATCATGTCCAAAGTTGGACCAATAAGGCAAGGGCAAGCCTCTACTTCCAACGCCTTATCAATCCATTTATCGCTCCTGAATATCGCCCTCCATAAAATATTTTCTTGTTTCTCACTGTAAAGGAGAGCATCAGCCATATTCTTGGTAGAATTGGGGAGCAGTGCATCCGCGATGAGATCGAAAACTTCTCGTGGGATTTTTCCGAGATTTGGCATGTTAGAAGGGATATTATATCTCAAAGGAAGTAATATTGATCCTAAAGAACATGACTCGTTCATCCTTAGATTCGATAGATTCAGCAGACAAATGGTTAAAGTAATATTGGTCCTAAAGAACATGAATCGTTCATCCTTAAATTCGATAGATTCAGCGGACAAACGATTAAAGTTATAGTTTTATTGGTGACCTCACGCAGTCAAGAGGAGCAAGAAGAGTGTAGTTTGGCCATAACGGGTCACCTGTCGCTGCGGTCGTAGACCGTAGCGTCAGATAGGGCCCGTCCGCGCTCCCCTGAAGGGAGGCAATTTGTCTGTATTGTATTGGATTCTATATACAGAGGGAAGGCGGGAGGGACAAAATCAAGACTTGACTGCGTTAGAGATGACGAGCTACCTGCAGAGGCAAGCAACTGACTCTCGTGAGGCAGTTGTGGGAGGAAGAGGCCCTCCATAATGTCGGTGTAGATATCACGTGAGGCTACATTGTGAGGCAACCCCAATAAAACAAATCACTTTATTGGTGACCTCACGCAGTCAAGAGGAGCAAGAAGAGTGTAGTTTGGCCATAACGGGTCACCTGTCGCTGCGGTCGTAGACCGTAGCGTCAGATAGGGCCCAAATGACCCGGGCCAAACTAGGATGGTGGAGGGGACGGTGGTGGAATCTGCAGAGACAGCGGAGCCGGCGAGCCTATCTGGAACTGGCGATTAAGCTTGTACAGGACTGACGCGTTCGTCGTAAAATACACCCTGAACGCCTCCGAAGTCCACCTCCCTAGCATCTGGATCTGGTCGTCGAGTATCCCACTATCGTGCGCATGCTGAGCCGCGCCCTTCCGAAAGCTGTGACCCGAGTAGCCGTCTGTCTGTATCCCGAGCGCTCTTAGCTTAGTAGACAAGGTTGAGAGGAAGTTGCTACGACTGAATGGTCTTCTGTGGAAGGAGAACAATGGGGCGTCGGGCCCTCTAGGGTCGAGGAGTAGCAGCTTCTGAAGCGCATCAACTGGGCATGCCCCGTCCCCCGTCTTTGCAAGAATAATTTGCACTCCTTCGTGGCGGCGGTCAGTCTTACTGCGCTTGAGTGTGAGTTGTGCGTGATCTAACGAGGACGAGAATCTGACGTCGGAGCGCGTTAACTTTGTGGCTGAGAAGATAGAACGTGTGCTGAGGTCTTCAGTCTTGTAGGTGAATTCTCCGAGGCGGAGAAACCCCGCAAATGCTACCCGGCACGCGGTTGCGAAGTTCAGGTCGTCTAGAAGGTTTGCAGGCATTTCTAAGGGCCGTAACGGGAGTGTGGCGAGGCCCGCGGATAGTTTCGTGATAGTGTCACGCGAAATCGGTTTTCTGGCCCGCACTTTTGTGGTAGGGTTAAGTCTTCTCGCGCCGTCTATGAGACGCCGAAAATGCTTGTTGTTGAAGAGTTTATCGTCAAGGAAGTTATCGATATGATAGGCTCGGAGAGCGGCTAGGTCGGCAAGTGCGGTGTCAGGCTTGACGGCCTTTTGGCTGGCGTTACCAAGGAGTCGTGCGCTTAACCATGAAGTCAAAGAATGTCTTGAAACTGGCCATGCGGGTATATTCTGTAGCGCGCAGTGCTTTTCGTAATTGCGCTGAACGGAGAGGTAAACGGAACGAGTATTGGCGCTGAGTCCGTTCCAGAGTAGTTTTAGGTGGCCTGTATTGAGCTGAGGAGCTCGTGAAGAGAACCACGCGGGCGGTTCAATACCGAGAGGTCCTGCCAATGGGGACAAATGTTAGCAATGTCTTCAAGATTGTTACGTGAGAGCGCATCTGCTAGTTTATTTTCCCCGGAAGGTAGCCAGTGTGGCACGATATGGATGTCTCTCGCCGCCGCTAGGATAAGTAGGCTCTTCAGAGGTGCGTTAGGCGGACCATGAAGGAAGCCTTTCTTCAGTCCCGTGTGGGCCGTGGAGCTATCCGTGTGGATAACGAGAGTGTGATGGAGCCAATGGTGGCTGAAGAGTAGGAAGCCCTGTAGAATAGCGTCTACTTCGTTGGTATTGATATGCGCATGTGCGTCTTGAGCAAGGGCCAATGTGGCAGCATTGCTTGGATGAAGCTGGTGACAATGGGCCAGCCAGCAGTCTAATGTAGACTTGGAAGAAAAGTAGAAGAGCCCCTGGCCTGTATTTGAGGCATCTGTGTAGAGATGCGTGATGGAGCGGCGGCAGGGGTCAATTAGGAGTACGCCATTGAAGAGAGACAAGGAGTTTCTCCACCATTCCAAATCGTCACGTACCTCGTAAGGGATACGGCGGCGCCCGCTACTCCCATGTGGGAAAGCGGCTTGGAAGGTGTATAGAGACTGTAGCCTTGTTCTTCCTAGCCGAACAACTCGTGAACAGAAGGCCAATAAGCCTGTGAGGCGCTCTGTTTGCTTAAGGGTGAGACTCGCTACGTTTAGGGCGGCTGCGGCGTCCAATGTGGCGCGGCACAACTTTTCTGGCGGCAGGCGAGCTTCCATTGCAATAGAGTCTATCTGGATACCAAGGACTGTGACGCATGTCCCTTGCTGGTCCTTTTTTGTATTGCGGGGGATACTGAGGTAGTCGGTGACCCTGTTGTAAATCTTATCGAAGGGACCCGTAGGGTCGGACGGCGAAGGAGACCGAGCAATTGTGATGAAGTCGTCTAGGTAATGATTGATATAGAATGCAGGTAGGAGGCATTGGAGTATCCAATGGAGTGCCTCGGCGAAGAGGTTGAAGAGAAACGGGGCCGTTGCGAGGCCAAAGGGGAGATAGCATTCGACGTAAGTGGAATTGTTCCACTGGAAGGCAAGCAGATGCTGGTTATCCTCGGCAATGGGGACAATTCGGAAGGCGTCCTTGATATCCCTCTTGATGATTATGCAACCTGGGCCAGCTTGTATGACTTGCTCGTAGACGTCGTCGATTGTCATGTATTCGATAGCTGACCAGGAGTCCGGTATGCCCTGGTTAAGGCCTTGTCCAGGGGGCCAAGAGAGATCATGGATACGGCGCCATCCCCCGTCGTGCTTAGAGACTAACCTAAGCGGTGAAACGAAGGAGGGCCCAGAGGCTGGTCTAACACGACCGAGGTTGAGGTCCTCTGTTAGTTTAGCTGTGATCAGACCAGGTTCGTGTATGTGATGGTTAGAGGAATAGCGAAACTGCGTATTGCCCCTATAGCCGACCTGGGCACCGAAGGTCAGAATGCCAGCGATAGTGGACCCGAGATCGCCTGGATAGTGACGTAAAAGATTGCTCCAGCCTTTCGTATACAGTGGTGACGGAGAGGACTGTAATCTTCGGAGCTCTGGGTTGAAAACGGGGTATTGAACAGCAGTGTTTGGCCTAGGTGGTTGCCCCTGCGGTATGAGGCTTAGGGATACGGGATTGAAAACAACGCTGTCGGTGTGACTAGTGCAATTCTCGAGGGCTATCACCTACTACTTCTTCTTGCGGCAGGAGGAGGCGCCATGCTCGTCTAGGCCGCATGCCGTGCACTCGTGACGTCTCTTGCAGCCTTCCCAAGAGCACCCTGTCGTATTGAACTTATCGCAAATCTCTGTCTCATTATTCGAAGATCTGGTATTCCTGGCTTGACGAGGCCGTGTTGGGGGGTTTGTTGGTGACTTCGCAGGTAGAGTGAGATTGTGGCGGAGGTATTTCTCGCGGAATAGGCCTGTGACTAGGTAGTTATCCGTCGATAGCTCTCCTTTATCCAGTATGTATTGATGGAAATTAAGGGCAAGTGGAAGAACTGCTTCCGACCACTGATAAGTCTGAGCGAAGTCCAGGATCTGCCTCATAAACATGAGTAAGTTGGGGACTGCCTTAGGATGTTTCTCGCCGAAGAGATATCCCACAACCGCCAGATAGGCAAGAAAGCAGGACGTCCATGTTTGAGGGTTAGGACCCCAGTCCTTAAGCGACGCTGCTGCCTTTTTGAAGCCTACTGTGCCTCCCGACTCGGTCATTTTGAAGACTCTGTCCTCCTGATCTAGCTCGGTGACTGACTTCTCTTTGAAGCGTATGAGTTCAGTCGCCTTCAACTTCCTCTCGAAGACGCGAGTAAGAAGGGCGGCAGAGACACCCGGGAATATGTCGATGAGTGGCTTAACCTCGGGGGGTGGCTCACGGTTTTCTTCGATAGTATCGTCATCTTGCAGGTCCGCACGAGGCCTTCTGCGGCGGAGATCGGTCTCTGCTACATCTAATTCAAGGCGCCTAGCCCTGTCTCTCTGTATCTGTCCTAGCCAACTGGCACTGTCTGCCGCACCCATGGTTTCCCAAATGTGGGCCGGTGGCCAAGCGGAGTCGAGCGGGGCAGGAGTGACACTACTGGACTGGCTCAATGTCATAGTGGAGAGGAATATAGTCAAGGCTTATCGGTGCTGTTGCCGCAGGGAAGGACGTGAGATACAAAATCAAGACTTGACTGCGTTAGAGATGACGAGCTACCCGCAGAGGCAAGCAACTGACTCTCGTGAGGCAGTTGTGGGAGGAAGAGGCCCTCCATAATGTCGGTGTAGATATCACGTGAGGCTACATTGTGAGGCAACCCCAATAAAACCACTCCCTATAGAACCGAGGTTCTTCTTTATAAGAATCCACACATCAGTGGGCGAAACAGAATGGGTCTTGTCGGATGCTATGGCGTGTAGAAACAGCATATCCGTTCAAATGCTGCCCCTGGTAGTCGAAATTTCGGTGACTACAGTGATCCGTTATAGTGGTTGCATGGATTCGTTTTGGTGGTTGCAGGGATTTGTTTTGGTGCTCTCGGCGACCCGTGTAATTGTAGATGGATTCCCATTGGTCTGATGTGCTGGCCGCACAAGTGAAGCTTTGTCCGTGCTTTAGACCATGACAGCAAATTAGTTCATTGTCTCTCCATGGTACACACACACACACACAATTCATTAACGCCCGGCGGCTAGGCCGAAAGGGCAACTGAAACTGATCTATCAATACATATCCCAATATATATATGCCGTGTCTCCTTCGAGCCCATACATGGATGCTTGCAACATATGTCCTCTCTCAGCTGTCAATATCATACGGATCCTGGTGGGTTAGTGATTTGGTTAGTAGACTGGCTTGAAGGCGCTTCTTCAAGTGTTCAACATCCTATCTTCGGCAGTTGAAGCGCGTCCACCATTTGTGGCACAAGGTGGTAGGTGCAGGTTGATGAGGGGGAGGGTGTCGTTGTATTGGTCGACGTGGTTAAGTGGCGTCAAGTCGGCCCGTGGTGATTGCGAATCGTATTGAGGCTCGCACAGCTTCCAAGTTCGGTGTCCATTGCTGATTATCGGAGGGTGATTTTCCGCCCAGGAAGAAGGAGAGATTGCCCCGGTGAGTTTGGCTGCATTGCAGCAGTGCTATTCGTTGTGTGGTCCACTTCCGACATCGAAAGAGGAAGTGTTCCACGGTCTCTCTTGCTTGTCCACATGCACACTGATCGGTATCTGCAGCGTTGATCCGATAGAGATAGCCATTGAGTCTGGCCATGCCAGTCCGGAGTTGGGCCAGCACGCTCGCTTCCTTCCACGATAATCGATCATACAGCTGTCGAGTATGCTTTCCTGGCAATGCTGCATCTACTCGTTTCACGTGTCTTCCTACATTCTCTGGCAGGTCATTGCTCGTAGCTGCTTGGGACCGAGCGAGATTCAGCGTTGTCGACTTCATCCTGGGGACCGACTCTTGCGGGACGGCATCTTTCTAGGTCGCATTCCTGGCCTGCTCCTTGGCTAGTCCTAGCAATTTATTGTCTTTGCTGGTGGGGACCCACAAGATGTTGATGTGGTTTCCGTTTCTCTGCAGTCTTTTCATCAACCTGTACGTTTGGCGGATGAAATCCTGCCCCGACTGTTGTCGGGGATTCGCTATCGTACGGGCGGCCGCTCTGTTGCTCGTGAGCAGCATGATCCTGTAGTCTTTCAGTCCCACAAGCATGTTCAACACGTGTGCCATTGCTGCTAGCTCCGCGGAAAATGGATTTTGCTCTGATCTTGCGCCTAGTGTCACGGAAAAGGTCTTCAGTTTCAGCTTCCGATATCGAGGTGGCTGCTTCTTAATCGCCACTCCAAACCCTACGAGGCCGTTCCGTGCTGAGCTGCTGACTGCAATCTGTATTGACCCGCCAGATGCAGTGTGTGGGTCCGGCATTGCTTCAACATCGGTCTGCACGCGAGTCTCCCACGGTGCTAATGTGAACGGGTTGATGGTTTCCAGTGTCTCCATCTCAATATTATTCAGTGCGTCCGTTACCTGGTACAGCGGCGAACGGTGGTATCTCCTGAATTTCTTCATGCAGGCTGTGCTCTTCCGTAGTGGGTGGGTTTCGGGAAGGGTGTGAATGTCCGTCCACATTTTCACGGCCCGTCTCCAAAAACGGTGTTGTGCAGCGGCAATGTGAGCCTCTGCCTCCGCAACACTGGTCGCAACTGTGAGAAACGTCCCTACAATTGCTTGCGCTCCCACCCTTTGGACTCGGTTGATCGGCCCGCTGGCCTTGTCCTTGCAAGCGTGCATCCAGACGGTAGAAGCGTAGTCTACCACCGGGGCCACCGTTGATGTAAACAGCTGCCGTGCGGTTGCTGGCGTTAGGCCGCGAAGTCGCCGAAGCTCCATCGCTGCCTCCAAGCCTTTGGACGCTGCCCTCGCGATATGTTCCTTGTACTTGAGTCTCGTGTCCATGAGAACCCCCAAGATCTTGACATGGTCTCTCGGCACAACGGTCTGTCCCTTGATAGTGAAAGGCTCCTGGTCGGTTTTGTGAGCCTTGGGAGCGAAGTGTATGATGGCTGTTTTTTCTGCCTCAAAAGTTGCTCCGCTCCGTTTCTCCCAGTCGAGTGCGTCATTGATAATTGTTTCAATACCTTCCCGATTACTCTGTGCCGTTGGTCCGGTCACCCACGCCGTGAAATCATCCACGAACGCGATTGCTCCGCCCTGGCTGTCGATCTGTCGTTGTACGAGGTCTGCGTTGAAGAAGAGGAATAGGATCGGAGACAGCGGCGAACCCTGCGGCAGCCCAGCCTGTGGCAGGCTTTGTACCTCAGACAATTGCCCATTGATCTGGATGGTCGCCGTTCGTTCCGAGCAGAACGCCTCAACCCACTGGAGCAGGTCCTCCGGTATGCCTCGCGCTTTCATCCTTTGAAGCAATCGTTCTTTGCACACTCCATTGTAGGCTCCTTTCACATCGAAGCTGATCAAGCTCACTACCCGTCGGCCGCGCCACGCCGTGTAGATTTGCTCTTGCAGAAACACAAGTGCTTGTTCCGCAGACCGCTGTTTTCGGGCTCCGAAGTGGCTGGTCGGGAGCAGGCCGTACGTCTCCACCGCGTGTGAGATTCTTTCTGCAACCACTGACTCCAATACCTTGCCCAGCGTCGCGAGGAGCGAAATTGGTCTCCATGCTTTGGCAATGTTGTAGTTCTCTTTATTCGGCTTTTTGAGCGGTATGATCTTCGCGTGTCTCCACTGCCTTGGCAACGTGCCTCCTTCCAGCGAGGCTTGGAACAGATTGAGAACCCTGTCCTTGACCGTGGACCACGTCATCTTCCAGACTATCACCGGCAGGCCGTCTTCGCCAGGCGCTTTCCAAGACTTCGCCGCGAGCAGTTGCCGCTCTACCTCTTCCATCGTGATCGCTGGCATTTCTACCGGTGCTCTTTCTGGTCTCGTCCCTTCATCGTCAATAATCTCCGGCAGAGGCGGAAAGAATGTGGTCAGTAATTCTTCTGCTTGCTCCTTGTGATCGATGGTGGTCGTTCCGTTTGCTCTCAGGAGCTGCGGGACCTTCCCAAACGCTGCGTCGTCTCCCGACTTTAGGTATTTGGCGGCTTTCCATATGTTATCGTTGTCTGCCAGGAATTCATTCCAGTGCTTTTTCTTTTGTTGCCGGATGGCATCGTGATATTGCTTGGCTGCGCCTTGGGCCATCTCTTCTAGACGGGGGACCTTTCGTCCCGCCCGTCGCTCCGAGCGGGCGTGATTTCTCCAATATGTGTATATTTGACGGAGCTGTGTCAAGTCATCTGTCCACCATCGCTTTGCGTGTGGTGACGGTTTAGCCTTCGGTGTCAATGCATGCACCGCTTCCCAGACCGCGGACACTAGTCGATCGGTTTTCTGCTGCACGGTGCCCTCCAACGGACTAGCGGCTAGGGAGTTCGCAATCCTAATATTGATTTCTTTCCATGGGGCGTTTTTCAGCAGGAGTCGTTCCTGATGCGTTGGGGGCTTCCATGGGACATCGAATGCGGTCTCAATGGTGCAGTGATCCGACCCATGCTCTGTCCCAAGTATAGCACACTTAACCATGGAGTCTGCTAGGTTTTCCGAGGCCAGGACGAGGTCGATCGTGGATTCGCAATCCCCACTCTGTCCTGCGCCATGCCATGTCTTTGTTCCTCGTTTGAGTAGACTGCTGAGTGCAAATTCATTCATGAAGTCGATGATTGGGTCCGCTTCGCCCTGCCTTACCAAAGACACGTCGTCTCCTCCCCAGAGTTGATCATGACGGTTAAAATCTCCCACAATTATGATCTCCAACGCTGTGCCTGTGTGCCGCCGTACCTCTGTGATCGCTTTGCGTAGGTGATCGCATGTTTCGAGCAATGCCGCGGCATCTCCTCCCTCTACGTAGACTGATGCCATAAATATCAGGCGCTCGGGAAGGCGGATGACCGCCGCAGTCAGGTCCGGCGACTCGATCGACACTTGCTCCGCTTCCACATCCCGATTGATCCACAGCATACTCCGGATTGCCCATCGGCCTTCCCTCCAGGTAGAGGGAACCAGTTTCGTCCATTTGTGATGTCCCATCGGGGTTGTCAAAAGCCGGCCTTGGATTCTCCTCGCTTGGGGTTCTTGAATCGCTAACGCCACTGCCCCCTGGGTTTCTTCGTCGTTCATCAAGCTGTCATGTACCGCTCCCTGTTTCCTCACATTCAATTGGATTATTCGGAGGGTTTTATTCATGACGTGGCGGATAGAGTTTCCGGCAGTTTTTGCTGTACGATTCATGTGGGCCTCCGCATGGGACGCACTTTAGGACCGTTTGGTCGCAGTTACTATGGCGATGGCCCTCCATGGCGCATTTTGCACACCTCTGGACGTTCTTACACTGGAACGCCTTGTGGCCAATCTCCTGGCAGTTATAGCATTGCATCGGTCGTGGTCGATATTCAAAGGTGCTGGTCACACCAGACTCTCCTCCAGCGTGAAAGAACCCCTCGGCCAGGAGTCTCCGTGCGTCAGTACCTTTAGTAAGGTAAACGACCATTGATCCATAGGCCTTCGCATTCTCCTTGCCACTGAGCCATGCGATTTTAGCCACGGTAGCTTCGTTCTCCTCGCTGAAGGCTGCCGCAGCTCCGGCTCGGATCTCATCATTTTCATCTAGCACTGCGGCTTTGTTGACGCTATCGACTTTGATCGGGTAGAGCTCGTCCCGAAGGACCCTGGCTCCCGCACCGATCTTTGCCTCCGCCACTTTCTTGACTAACTGGTGTTCGGCTTCGTCGCGACACGCTATTCTGATCCGGTTCGTGTTCTTCGGGTCCACAGTGACGGCGCGACAACGCCAGTGTATGTGGTCTTCCATCTTCCGGATCTCTGTCTCAACCGTCGCCCGGATAGGGCCTGCGGACATCCTCTCGTTTCCATTTTCTGCCATCCTCGAGGTGTCTATTGTGCAATACAATGTGTCGGTGAACGTGGTCGGTGTTGTATTTGACGTCGAGAGCGTCCGTATGTTACTCGGGTGACTAAGTGGAGGAGTGCGGGCGACATCTGCATAGGACGGGGAGCCAGTAGGAACGGAAGGGCTGATGGCATCGCGCAGGGATTGAATCTCGCGGAGGATCTCATCATGGTTGTTCTGAGCGCATGTCTCGGTGTGGGATTGCAGTGTCAGGGGCCTATCCGTCAGGGTCTGTAGCTCATGTCGAACTTCGGCAAGGGCGGCGCTGAATTCATCTTTGACCTTTTGGAGCTCTTCCTTGTGCAATTCATCGCGTCGCCTGATCTCTCGCCGGAGTTTAATGAGCTCTTTCACGAGTGTAGCGGTGTTGAGGTCCTCGCTCTCCGTAGCGGAGTCGTCCGAAATGACCGCGTCACGTTGAGTTGCTGGCTTGTCTTGCGTTTTCTTCCTCAGCTGAGAGCGTGTCGTTCTCTGGTCGTTGTCGATCTCTTGCTCTCGAGCATAGTTATTTGGTGGCCTTGTGGTGCGTTTCGGCCTCGCCAATCGTGGAGGTGAATCTTCGTGTTCGTCGCGGTCGGGCGGCTCAGGGGTTCGCGTCTCGGCCCGTCCCGCCATTTTTGTCTCCTCGCGTCGCTCACGATACGATCGTTCAATTCAACAACGGGTACGAAGATCCCCGCTACCGTCCGATCGTATACAGCCCAGCTTTCTCTCCATGGTACAGTCATTCTCGGAATTGGCTTCACCAATACACTCTTACACTCTCTTTCTCGGCCCCACCCCTTCTTTCTAGTTCCTCTTACATCTTTCCCAACCCGTTGTCTATAGAATTCACTAAAATAAAATAAAAAATAAAATATCAAAAATCGAAAATCAAAAATCAAATATTTTATCGAAAAATCGTTATCTAGTCTAACACACCATTTCTGCCTTTTCGTACTACATTATATAAATATCTGATCCTTCTCTACTTCTCTTTACTCAACACCATGTCCATTATGGATGCGTGGAACAACTCTGGTACCTTTGCTGATCTACTTGAGTTGAACAAGAAGTATCTCCTTGGTCAAATCTCATCGTCTCCTTATCATTACGGTCCTATAGAGGTGGAGACAAGCAGCCTTGTCCCTGCTTTGTTAGAGCTACATGAACGACAAATTTTTACATGGAATAGTCAACCATATTTACGTGAACGCAAAAGAAGAGATGGAGGCAAAATTTACGACGCCTGGCAACGACCTTACCTCTCCTTTATTGTAGCGGATGAAAACAATCCGCAGAGACTCTTTCAAGCACTGAAGAGAGAGAGAGAGATATCAAAGTTCACGCACGGAGAGTTCACTCGCCAGAAGCTGCTTTAGAAGGATCATTCACTAAGAACAAGATTGTCAGCAAGGGCAGAACTGTTACCAAATATTGACGTTCGTTGTTTCTGCGGCGATGGAAAGATTTTACTTCTGTTGATCCTGCGTCAGATGTAGCAGAGGAGGACTTGTTCTGTCTGGCAGCTATGAAGCAAGCAAAACCATGGGTATTCGATGTTGTGGCGACGTCGTGGAAGAATGTTGATATTGCAAGGATCGTCATAGACGCAGTTGATGCTGCACAGACACGAGTGGCCACTTAACCGGCCAAGGTTGTGGAGTGCCAAGTGTACGTCCATCACATAGACCTTTCCTTTGTCAGCTAGATTGTCATTTTCATATATATTTGACATGTATCTTTGGATATCGACCTCGAGATCAATTCGATCTAGAGTACTCGGGTACACCATAAGGGGACAACTCAACATTGCCCCTTTTGTTGTGAGGATTCCTTCTTCTATCAACCAATTCATATTGATTCCACGTCCTTAGGCCATACCTTCAGCATACAGTATGTCATTGATTCGATCTGAAATATCAATGACGCCTACAGCGAGATCCAGCTTAGGGGTAAATCTAACGCCAGAGGCCCGTATAAGTAAGTGGACTCTTCGTCCTAGACCATTCGGGAAGCGGCTTCGCTTCGCGCTTAGCCGTGTACATAATATGACAGGAAGGAAGAGCGCAGGCAACTCTTCCCTTGGAAGATAAGCGGGCATGGTCGTCGCTATGGTATCTAGCACATTCTATGCTAGCATTCCAAGTAAGCCAGGCGCCACGAGATTGCGTCAATTATGCAGTCATCTTAGGCTTACCGTACTATAAAAGTCGCAATTTACAGCGGCCCTCAACAACACTTGGTAGGTTGGTTGGTTGATGTCATTTACGCTGACCCCTCGCTCGAAAGCGATATGCAGCATACTACCACTATATATATATATCCGCGTAACTACATGTAAAGTGTTCCACTTCCTGAATAAGCGAACTTAGAGCCTTGTCACGGCCTGCTGTGGCCTAATTGCCGTTCCCATTGTTAGGCTGCCCTCGTGGCGCGCGACTCCAAAACCGGTGTGACGCCTCGGCGAAGTCCAAAACGGCCTTGACCGTCTTCACCCTTGAGACGGTGTCTGGTTTACCTTTCTTACCTTCGGTTGAGCCTCCCAGCAGGCTCGAGACACTCCTGAACGCGTCCCCCACTTCCCACCGTAACTCCATTCGAATATCCCTTAAAGATGGACTGTCCACTAGTACATGAGTAACAGTTTCTTGTGCACCACACACGCAGTGGTCGTCGTCACGGAAGCTAAAACTCTTGGCGTAGGTAGATAACCAGTTGTGGCCTGTACGTAGCTGCGTTAACAGGTACGCCCGGTTCCTAGGCAGGCTCCCATATAGCTTCCTCGTGTAGGTTGCTGGTAGGGTGCCGTCGATCTTCCGTAGGTGACTGCCTTTGCTGGACGATCTCCACTCCTGCTCCCATTGACTGAGGATATTGACGTGCAGGTGTGCATTCTCCCTCGGGAGTAGAGGGCGGAATGAGTGGGATTTGCCTGGGTACGCGGCGTCTTTGGCTAGTCGATCCGCAGCGTCGTTACCAGGCTTATTGCAGTGCCCTGGCACCCATCGGAGACGGAGCGCGATTCTCTCAGCTTGGACCTCTGTGGCAGCTTGTAGGATCGCGTGCACGATCCGCTGGCCCGATTTGTTCCCTGGGTTCTGAGTTGCCTGCAGGGCTGATCTACTGTCGGACAGGATCGTTGCTGTTTTTTCTCTACTGTTTTCGCTGCCCGCTGATAGGCGATCTTGAACACCGTGCTGATAGCGTAGAAGATGCCGATGAGTTCCGCTACGTGAACCGACCACCGGCCCATTGGTCCCACCTGGACCTGTTGTGATTCGACAACCTGCAGGTTGTCGTCGAGTGCTACTACGGCCGCTCCTAGATGACCCTCGCGTGCAGAGGCATCTGAGTAGACCACAATGTCCGACATAGATCGCGCGGTTTCGGCTCGTTCATCGGCCGTCTCTCGATCCGATCCAACCCCAACCTCCGAAAAGGGTTCGGCTTGCCACGGTGCCAGCGTTGCTTGGGTCAATCGTTTCTAGTTCATCCAATCTCTGTAAGTCCATGGTCTTTAGGGCTTCCGCTAGTGGGAACCGGGCGTAGTTTCCGATATTGTTCCTCCGTCTCTGGGCTCGGAGGAGCGCGCTCCAAATGGGATGCTTGCGAGGTAGAGTGTGGAGTCTCGCGATAGTGTGTTGTGCCCGGCGGCGGAGGCGGAGGCGGAGGTGTGTCGGGAGGACTTGCGCTTCTACTTCTATGAGCCTTCATGTGCAATCGATAACAGTTTAGCATTGATTGGACTATTTTTCTAAAGCCCAAGATCTACAGCAGTTAACAGTGGTCGCGCAACGGAGGGTGAGTCTCACCTAGTCTCACCCGCTCTCACCCCGCGTCTTACCCTGTCTCTTGCGCACTCACCCTCTCTCACCCTAGTCGCGCGACCGTAAAGCGGCGATCATCCGTTTCCCCACCAAGCTTAACTATCTTATTTGCTAGGATTGGCAAATGGTGCGTGGCTTATCTGCGGCAGATAGTCGGGTGGCTGCCGCCCGGGTGAGAAGTGGGTGAGCGCCGCTTTACGGTCGCGCGACCAGGGTGAGAAAGGGTGAGTGCGCAATAGACATGGTGAGAAGCCGGGTGAGAGCGGGTGATTCTCACCCTCGGTTATTTTATTGTCACAATATCAGTGTCTGTCCAGGGATGAGAAGGGTGATAGCGAGTGATTCTCCCCCTTCAAGGCGCTCGATCGCCGCACCGACCCCCGCAGCTGAACAAGGATATAATATCATTCGATCGTGTCAATCGCACAGGCCTCTGAATTGAATCACAGTACTTTATGATTGGGCTTCCTTGAATCCAATGAAACGCCCGGCCTCTTGGCATCTGCACACAGCCACCTAAGGATTGGGTAGAGAATCAATATGAGCTATTCGGGGCGCAAGTTTGAGTTGTCTACTGCGAATTTATTATAGGATTAACATCGAGGGCGACAAGTTGCATTCAACATAAGCCGGCTACCCAAAATATCACTCAGAATTCTGTTCATTAAATTTGCCATGATTCACCGCTCCATCAGGGGGGGGTAGTTGGTGGATATAGAGTCTCTGTTGTGCTCACATGTTCTGAAATTATTAACCTTCTAGAAGAGCTGACCTCAGAGGTACTTGGAAGCTCTTGCTTGCATTGCACCGAAAAAGAATGCAGAAGAGACTGTATGTCCGTGTCATCGGTACTATGAGGTTGAGTCTGTAATGATTGAAGTGCAAGGGTAGTTTCTGATGCCCGAGAATCTCTCAGTAGTTCCCGGAGAGTTTGAGAAGTATAGATACCAGCGCCCATCAGGGCACCTTTCCCAGCCTCATTATTTGATACGTTCAACATGAAGTGTGGTTGTGTAGTATCGGTGCCAAATATTGCGCGGCTATCAGGGCCAGCTCGGTTGTCCTCGACGACAATTTTAGGATGGTTGGTGTCTATCACTTTATGAGCCTGTGAGAGGCTCTCGATGCTACTCTTCAATCGAGCATAATCAGCCCGAAGGTTCTCCTGGGACAGTGCGTCTGAATCGTTGACGGTCCGTAGTACACGATCCAATTGCTCTTCCAAGTCTTCTCTGGTACCGCGAATTAAGCCTTCAAGCTCATTCAATGAATTCAGGGTCCTGGTATGGTTCCGTCTAATGAGGTCAGCATTTGGAAGCACATTATTTGCTGCATGCATACCCATTTATTAACTCGAAGCAAATATTGAGTGTTGACTTATAGCTGGACAGTCGGTGCTTCATCTCTTCGAAACTCCTTTCATGGAATCGTAGGCTGAGCCAATCCCGAACACTGTCCGATTCACCATTTGAATGAATTGTACATGCGTCAAGCATTTCACGAATTTCTCGACACGTTATTGAACAATTTTCCAGTGGCTGGCGTAGCGGCTCGAATCTCTCAGCTTCTTTTGAGCGTTCGACATCCTCCCGAATCGTCGCAACTATGGAAAGTAAAGAGGAAAGCTCAGTTTTGAGATCTCTGATTCCTTTTTTTTGGCTTCTAAAGCTGGACAAAACTTCATATAGTGATTTGCCTGTGTCGAAGGTGAAGATAGTCAGCGTCAAAATAGCGGACGCTAAACCAACTGCCGCCTCGGCCATCTTATGAAACCAAAGAGGGACAGAGGAGAATAGTATGAATAGTGTAATAAGGCAACCGATTCACTACAAATGATCAGGAGGGAGTGGTCAAATATTTCTCGAGGATGAGGGTAGCACACCCCGCACCTGCTGGATGGAAGGATCACGTGGCGCGGAGACAATGTACATTGTCACATTGTCATTGGCCATATTTTTATCAGAGGAAGCCACAGCGCTTAGGCACCTCGTCATCTTTTTCATCTTCGAAAGCTGTAGATCTCAGACTTCCTGTCCCTTACTCTTGCAATAAGCCATCGAAATATCGATAGAAACCTCGACCGAACTTGATACGCAGACGAGCATTTATTGCCAACAATGACAACCCAGGTTGACATTAGAGGCAATATCGCTCAGGCCGAGGCCATCCAAGTCAATTCCGTCAATCTCACCACAGGTGAGTTCGCACTCTATATGTTACTCATGTGACCTTCTGAACTCAAATACCCACAGTTCATACTCTTGCAGAAGTTGATCAGCTATGCCTTCGCACTCTACGATGCGCCAATGCACTGGTTGTCAAAAATAAGCTGAAAGAGAACAAGGACAAGCTACTCTATGATTTGATTGCATGGGTCTTTCAAGACCGACAGTATTTAAGCTGGCAAGATGGAGAAAAAATCTCTCTACTCTGGATCAAGGGTGGTGCTGGACGAGGGAAAACCATGATATCGATCGGCCTGGTCGATCGGCTTCTACGCCGACAAAATGATTCAACTATGGTCGCTTATTTCTTCTGTCAAAATGCGAACTATGAGCTCAATACTCTCGAGTCAGTAATCAAAGGCTTGATTCAGCAGTTGGTCTTCAAGCAACAGGGACTTCAAATAGCTCTGCGACGCCGCTGGGACTGTTTGAAAAATCGCTTCGAAGAGGACACTACTTCGTGGCGAGTGCTTTGGGACATTCTGTTGGAGATGTTAGAGGGCTGTACGTGTCAAAGAGTATATATTATCGTGGATGCTCTTGATGAGTGTCGTGATGATGACAAAACGGATTTCCTAAAGCTCATTGTCCGAACGGGCCTTCACAACCCCGCGAAGATTAAATGGCTATTGACAAGTCGACCATTACACAGCGCTGACAGAGAACTTTTAACTGGGAATGACCAAGCACAAGTCAGCTTAGAACTCAACTTGCAACATATTTCGGAAGCAGTGAAGACTTATGTCGCTTTCAAAGTGGCTGAACTCGATCGTCGCCACAATTACGGCAAAGAACTGCGACGAAAGCTAGAGGCAGTACTGAATGAAAAAGCGGAATCTACTTATTTGTGGGTCAGTTTGGTGTGTAAAAATCTTGAGGGTGTACACCGAGATGATGCTCTCTCTACAATCCAAGAAATGCCACCGGGCTTGCCTTCGTTGTATCACAGGTCATGCACTCAACTTCGCAACAGAGAATCAGTCGACGCGAAGAATTGTATCCGACTACTGAAAGTGATGATGCTGGCTTATCGGCCTCTACACTCGAGCGAAGTGGGAAGTGTCACCGGTATAACCGACAGTGTCTTGCGGATTGATGCACTAGTTGACAAATGTGCATCTTTAATCAACATGCGAGGAACCATCATCGACTTTGTCCATCAATCTGCTCGAGATTACCTGTCAAGCGGTGACGGAAAAGCTTTACTAGACTCGCATGAGGACTACGGAAACGGCCATGTTGCTTTGAGCTGCTTGTTCTTTCTATCTGCAGAGCTCCGTTTCAATATTTGTGAGCTCCCGAGGCTTGATTCGACTGGGAAATTGACGGAAGAGATGAAAGATCCAAAGGAATGTGCTTTATTGGCCAGTATGGAATACGCAGCCACATTCTGGGCACAACACCTTGAGGGTGATTCGAACACTTTGCTGGTGCAGAATGCGCTTACTGAGCGCGGCGAGGTCAGTCGATTTCTACAGGCCAAATTCCTGGAGTGGTTGGAATGTCTCAGCCTGTTAGACAAGCAGGAGATGGCTATAGAAGTGCTCAAAACGATGTCAAGGGTAGCAGAGGTCAGTGTCATAATCATGGTTTTTCGGAGTGATGGCCTAACAGACCTCTTGCACGTAGTCAGCGCCTTTCGTATCAACCTTTGTACAGGATGCCACACACTTTTTAGTAAGACACTACCATACAATTGCAAATTGGCCACTGCAGATATACAGCTCTGCGACCGTTTTTAGTCCTGAGAGGAGCATTGTGAAGAGGGAAAATTTGGATAAGCTTCCGAAGTGGCTGAAACAGATTCCTCGGATGGACAATGACTGGTCATCTGTGATACATAGCATGGGAGGCCACTCGGATAAGGTTAAAGCTGTGGCATTTTCACCAAGCGGTAAACGCATTGCTTCAGGGTCGCATGATGAAACAATCAAGATATGGGACGCCAGAACCGGAGATCTTGAGAAAACATTAGCAGGCCACTCAGATTGGGTTTATGCGGTGGCTTTTTCACCAGATGGCAAGCATATTGTGTCAGGGTCAGACGACAACACTATAAAATTCTGGGAAATCGCGACCGGAAAGCTTCTAAAGACCTTAACGGGCCACTCAGATTGTGTCAGTACCGTGGTGTTTTCACCAGATGGCAAACATATCGCGTCAGGGTCGCATGACGGCACCATAAAGCTATGGGATACCAAGACCAGAAACCTCTCAAAGACCCTAGCTGGCCACTCAGGTAGAGTTAATTCCGTGGCATTTTCACTAGATTGCAAGCATATCGCGTCAGGGTCTGCAGATAACACTATCAAACTCTGGGATACCGTGAGTGGAGCACTCAAGAAAACATTGGCATGCCACTCAGATTGGGTTAATGCTGTGGCATTTTCACCAGATGGTAAGCATATCGCGTCAGGGTCAGGCGATAACACTATCAAAATCTGGGATATTGCGACCGGAAATCTTTGGAAGATCATTGATAGCCACTCAGATTGTGTTAATACCGTGGCCTTTTCACCAGATGGCAAGCATATTGTGTCAGGGTCAGACGACAACACAGTTAGGCTGTGGGATGCTGCGACTACATCACTTCAGAAGACACTAGTAGGCCACTCAGATTGGGTTAATGCGGTGGCTTTTTCACCAGATGGCAATCATCTTGTGTCAGGGTCAAACGACAACACTATTAAACTCTGGGATACCATGATTAGGGGCCTTCATAAGACGCAAGTAGGCCATTCGGATTACGTTACAACCCTATCCCTTTCGCCCGATGCGAGATATGTGGCGTCGGGTTCGCACGATAGCTCTGTCAAACTGTGGGATGCCAGAAGCGGTGCTCTTCAGAAAACCTTTGCAGGTCACTTAGATGCTTTAAATGCCGTGGATTTTTCACCAGATGGCATGCATATTGCGTCAGCGTCAAACGACAGCACCATTAGATTATGGGAATCTGTGACCGGAGCACTTGAGAAAACATTAGCAGGCCACTCAGATTGGGTTAATGCGGTGGCTTTTTCACCAGATGGCAAGCATATTGTGTCAGGGTCAGACGACAACACTATAAAATTCTGGGAAGTCGCGACCGGAAAGCTTCTAAAGACCTTAACGGGCCACTCAGATTGTGTCAGTACCGTGGTGTTTTCACCAGATGGCAAACAGATCGCTTCAGGGTCTGCAGATAACACTATCAAAATCTGGGATATTGCGACCGGAAATCTTTGGAAGACCATTGATAGCCACTCAGATTGTGTTAATACCGTGGCCTTTTCACCAGATGGCAAGCATATCGCTTCAGGGTCTGGCGATGACACAGTTAGGCTGTGGGACGCTGCGACTACATCACTTCAGAAGACACTGGTAGGCCACTCAAGCTGGGTTAATGCTATTGCCTTTTCTCCAGACGGTAATCATATTGCATCTGCATCGAAGGATAAGACTGTTAAAATATGGGATGCAGTAAAGGGGGCTATTGAGAAGACACTAGCTGGCCACTCAGATGATGTTACCTCTGTTTCTTTTTCACCAAACAACAAACACATTACGTCAGGCTCATACGACAGAACGATTAAGCTATGGGACACACAGACCGGAGCTCTTAGGAAGACCCTCTTAGGTCACTCACATTATGTTACGTCTGTTACCGTTTCACCAGACAGCAAATACATCATGTCGGGGTCCACCGATAGGACTGTCAAGCTATGGGACGCTGTAACTGGAACTCTTCAGAAGGCAATAGGAGGTCATTCAGCGCATGTCAATATCGTGGCCTTTTCACCTGACAATAAATGGATTGCATCAGGGTCGCATGATGAAACAATCAAGATATGGGACGCCAGAACCGGAGCTCTTGAGAAAACATTAGCAGGCCACTCAGATTGGGTTTATGCGGTGGCTTTTTCACCAGATGGCAAGCATATTGTGTCAGGGTCAGACGACAACACTATAAAATTCTGGGAAATCGCGACCGGAAAGCTTCTAAAGACCTTAACGGGCCACTCAGATTGTGTCAGTACCGTGGTGTTTTCACCAGATGGCAAACATATCGCGTCAGGGTCGCATGACGGCACCATAAAGCTATGGGATACCAAGACCAGAAATATTCGGAAGACACTAGCCGGCCACTCGGATTGTATTAATGTTGTGGCTTTCTCGCCGGACAATAGATACATTGTGTCTGGATCTGCTGATATGAGTATTCGGCTGTGGGACATTGCTGAATGTCTTGGAGATTCAACATTCTTTGGCAAGATGTTCGGTCACCTTCTCAAGTTTCGTTCATCGAAGGAGGTCAAGACGCTGGACCAAATCATCAACTTGAGATACTCAGATGATTCAGGATATCTTACGACAAATATTGGCCCTGTCCGGATTGATCATTTATTATCAGCCAGCAAGAACATTGACTTACAGTCGGTAGAAGACCTATGGGTCAGAGATCAGTGGATATATTATGGATCATCCCCGATACTTCGAGTGCCATTTCCCTTCGAACCACGCTGTTATGACACGCATGATAATAGGCTAGCCATTGGATTCCAGAATGGTCAAATTTTGTGCTTCGAAATTGATCGTGCGCGCTTACGACTGGCCTTCGATTAGTGTTCAAAGTTTGGTCTCATTTGCTCGTGGATATCTTTGAGCTCGTTTTAAAGGCTATATAATTTGCCCTGCTTGCGGCGACGAACACACAGTTTGGGATAGGGTATACCAACAAGTGAACAGGCATCGGGTTCCTCCTTCCCTCGCCGTCAAGTGAAGAGCTAGATTGGTAATTATCTAGGAACTTAGCGAAAACTAGATTTGAACTCTCTGTGCTGCATCTTAATTCTTGCTTCTTTCGCATTGGCCTAAACCCATTATTCCATAGGAAAAATTTTGCTCCAGGCCCCGATGTATCGCGGTTGAAAGAGGATGAGTCTCACCTGCTCTCACCCCGCATTTCACCCTATTGATTGCGCACTCACCCTACTCACCCATGGTCGCGCGACCATAAAGCGGCGATCACCCATTTCCCCACCAAGCTAAGCTACCTTATTTGCTAGGATTGGCAGATGGTGCGTGGCTTATCTGCGGCAGATAGTCGGGTGGCTGCCGCCCGGATGAGTCTAGGGTGAGCGCCGCTTTACGGTCGCGCGACCAGGGTGAGAGAGGGTGAGTGCGCAATAGACAGGGTGAGAAGCTGGGTGAGATCGGGTGAGAGCGGGTAAGAGAGGGTGGGATCTCACCCTCGGTCGCGCGGCAGCCGCACTGATCCCCCTCACCTGAGCTCAGATGCAGCGTTATTGGTTCACTCGAACGGGCTGAAACCACGATCTCTTGGCACCTGCACATACCATCACATTTCCAACCCAGGATTGGCCAAATCAACGGCGAGGCTGACTGTAATGTCGACTTGGGCAAAAGGATGCTTGCTTTCCAGACACCAACATCACCACTTCCAACAAGCGTTTTTGTCAAATGTTGCAACATAATTAGCCCCCTATAGGCAGCAATTTGGATGGGTTGACAACACGGCTAATCTAGGCAGAGGGTAGCTCTGAGGAAGGAAACTTATTCTTTCTAGCGGCTACAGTTAAGACAGACTCATGTTAACTATTGACTTGCCATACCCCTTCCAAAGATCGATCTACGTAACACACTGGTTGCTTGAACCATATGATGCCAGCATCCGCAACTCTTTTCCGGGGCGGCTATTGCTGTCCTCTGGTTGGTGAGCACAGACATGTGAGGCGTGGACACAAAAAGCTTCCTTATGCCCTTTCACGCCTTCGGCTCTACTCGCTTTCTGTTCTCATGTGTTGTCCACGAGAACTTGACGCAGCACATCCGCTGAATCTTCATTTTAAAATCTTCATTAACCTGTGCCGTTTGTAGCTGAAATGAGACCGAAAAGCCGCAACGATTTTGCGATCGCCGTGATCTGCGCCCTCCCTCTCGAGGCGGAAGCGGTCGAAGCCCACTTTGACGAACGCTATGATCGGCTGGGAAAACACTATGGCAAGCAACGAGGCGACGCAAATGCGTACATAAATGGAAGGATTGGAAAGCTTAACGTGGTCCTGTGCTACATGCCAGGAATGGGCAAGGGAAGTGCAGCAAGTGTTGCGTCCAGCCTACAAGTTAGCTACCCAGATGTCCGGCTTGCTTTGGTTGTCGGTATTTGCGGAGGCGCCCCATCACCATCAAAGTACCAAGAGATATTCCTTGGCGATGTGATTATTAGTGATTCAGTGACTGAATATGACTTCGGCAGACAGTACCTTGGCGGTCTTCAGCGAAGGACTGGCGTTAAAGACACGCTAGGCAGGCTAACCCAAGAGATTAGGGCTCTTCTAAATGGCTTACGCGTCGAGAATACCCGCAGTGAGCTTCAGAATCAGGCGCGACAATATCTTCATATTCTTCAGGAGAGGAGAGCGAAATGGTGTCACCCAGGGATAAGTGACATCCTGTTTAGCGCATCTTATCTCCATCGGCATTCGTATCCTGCTTCTTCTGCCGGGTGTTCCTGTTTCGGAAGCGACTCGCCTGATCCTATTTGTAGAGAGGCATTAGAAAAGGACTGCGACGACCTCGAATGTGACAAAAGCCAACAAATCCGACGTCGAGAAGTCTTAGAAGCCGTCCTAAATATATATATCGGACAGGTTGCTTCTGCCGATACAGTCATGAAGTCTGGACAGCATCGTGATGAAATTGTTAGGAAAGAGAACGTTATTGGGTTTGAGATGGAGGGAGCAGGGGTATGGGACAATGTTCCATGCGTCATCATTAAGGGAGCGTGTGACTATGCCGACAGTCACAAGAGTAAGTTATGGCAAGCATACGCAGCAGCGACCGGAGCCTCGGCGGCAAAGGCTTTCTTGGAGTACTGGATGCCTGCGACCCACGAAGGATAGTAATTTGCCGTAAGAATTTCACGCTGTCAGATATCTGATAATACTTGATAGATCCACACGGAAATCTGGCAAATACCCTGTTCTCGGAACGAGGTATGACATTTCTCGCTTGCCAATACATTATTAGCTGACCATATTCTAGAAATCGAATTCAGTGACCAGCACAAAGCATGTCTTGCGAAACTGTTTATCACGGACCCAGATGAGGACCTGAACAAATTGAAGAGGAGAAAGGGGATTCGCACCTCGGGGACATTCAGCTGGTTCTTAGAATCGGACATACTTAAATCTTGGGCTCAACAAGTTGAATTCATGAGCAACCCAGAGCAAAATGTCTTGTGGCTATACGGTAGCCCTAGGATCGGCAAGTCTACAATAGCTATGACTATTGCAGAAGAACTCCCGAAGAAGGACTACTTCTCTAATAGACTTGGTATTCTCTCTTTCTTTTTCTGCGAATCCAGCTCTGAACATCAGAGGACGGCGACATCCATCCTGCGAGGTCTTCTGTACCAGATTATCAAGCAATGCCCGCCTTTCATCGAACAAATTATGTCAAAATATGACGTTCAGGGAGAGCGATTATTCACATCATTTGACGCGCTATGGACGGTACTGATGGATATAGGCCGGGTGTCTAAGGGTGCGGAGATATACTGCCTCGTCGACGCTATCGACGAATGTGAAATCGAATCACAAGGTGTATTTCTTCAGCAAATCTACCAGTCCTTCATGAAAACAACGGATACCAGTCTGATCACATCTAGGGTGCATTTCTTGATTGTCAGCCGTCCATACCCCGAGATTGGGGATTACCTATCCAAGTTTCAATGCGTGGACTTGGCCTCATACAAGGAGACAACCAATGACCTTCAAACCGTGATCCAAGACAGAGTACAGGACCTTGCGAGGCGGAAGAAGTACTCTAAGTCTCTTGCACTGAGAGTGTCAAGATTACTGGAAGAAAAGGCTGACGGGACGTTTTTATGGGTCGGTATTGCCTGTGAGGAGTTGAAACGGGTGCCGTCAAAAGATGCTGTTCAGATACTGGAAGCTCGCCCACGTGGATTGTATCCCTTATACCAGTCCCTGCTCAATGCAGCCGTCCTAGCCAGCAATCTAAACGATTATTCACATGTGAAGAGGATATTAGTAGTGGTGACATTTGCGTTGCGACCGCTAGCAATAGCGGAAATAGCTGAAGCATGCCAGTTGTTCTTGGACGAGGATGTCAGTAGCCGTCTTCAGTTCACTCGGGAGGTTATCGACTTGTGTCGTTTATTAGTTGTTGTCGATAACGGCTACGTCAGATTGTTGCATACGTCTGTCCCGGACTTTTTAATGACCGAGATGCATGAAATCCAACCTGCTGAATCCAATTACGTGATAGCATACCGATGCATGGAAGTGATCTTCCAAAATTGCCGGCAAAACATGGATAGGTCAACATTGGAACCCACTCACGGCTTCCTCGGCTATTCGGTTCTGCATTGGCCACAGCATGCCAGCCTAGCCCAAACAGAATTTGTTGATCAAAGCGAGCATGAAAAATTCTTCCAGGACGTGCTAGGAACCTGGAGAACTTGGCTGGATAATTATAACCATCTGAAAAAAAGGCTCTTGGGGCGCTCTAGAGACGGGTATATGTGCCATTCATGTCGCAGCCCGCTAGGGTATAATTCCCTTGATGTAAACCCTTCTTCCAGAGAAATTGGAAGACAAAGATGCACGCGGGCAGTCCCCATTGCTTATTGCCGCCGAAAATACTCAACTCGAAGTCATGAGATTGTTGATTGAGTCCGGCGCGTGCGTGGATTCTCTAACACCGAGCATCAAAACGTTCTTCACATTGCTTGCAAGAATGGTCACTTTGACGATCATTCAATGATCAAGCTCCTCTTTAGCAAAGGAGCGTCCCCATATGTCTGTGATAAAGATAACATGACACCCTTCCTTTACGCCGTGGGTGACCGAAATAAAGATTGCTCAAGCATTTCTCCAAAGTGAATTCGACCTAGCAGCCGGGGTTAGACGGCGATCATGGCCCGGACGGAGCTTTACGAGCGGCTTTGCGTACAGCCTGTCTAAGCATC
The DNA here is from genome assembly GCA_001048715.1 of Penicillium brasilianum. Classification (NCBI taxonomy): domain Eukaryota; kingdom Fungi; phylum Ascomycota; class Eurotiomycetes; order Eurotiales; family Aspergillaceae; genus Penicillium; species Penicillium brasilianum. Next base: position 79,757 of record CDHK01000017.1, read on the forward strand.
AGGAAAAAGGATCTCCAATAGGTGGAGAATCTGGACTAACAGCGCTTCATTTTTCTGCCCTAAACGCCTGCACCGATATGTCCGTCTTTCTACTTCAACATGGGGCCGATTCAAATGCTCGGTCTGATATCGGAGATACTGCCCTACATGTCGGTATAAGACGCCAGCTCCTCGGCCGCAGATACGATGATGCATGGGAGACAGGCCAGTATGCTATTGAATCATTAAGTGATTTGATTACAGACCATACAGGCTCGGAAGCCTCTGATATCTATCGAGCCATAGACAATGCGTGGATAAAGATCGTCGAAGCGCTCCTTGACAACGAATCTCTCAATGTCAATGTGGCTAATAACCAAGGAGATTACCCTCAGCATGTGATCGACTTCCATAAACACTACGCGTTGTCTATTCTAGACAAACTTGTAGGGAAAGGAGCACTTATGTCTCGATCAAATGGAGCTCGTCAAACATGTTTTCACCTCGCTAGCAAGGCTGGGAATTTTGAGGTTTTTCGCAAATTTGTGAATGAGGGTCATGATATCATATTGCAGGACGCTAATAGACTGAGCCCGTTTCACTATGCAGTTTCAGAGGGGCATTTGGATATCCTGCATTCTATGTCAACAACTTGCAGCCAAGTGCTGTCCAGGGTTGGAATACACTTGATCATTTCAGTAAAAATCCGCTACATCATCATGTCTCGTCTATGTTTTGCTCAGCTGAAGTTGTTCGTTTCCTTGTACAGTCTGGCTGCGACGTTAATCAATCTGATACGGAGAGAAACTCGCCTTTAGGTCTTTATTTCGACTCATTTCATTTTTCAGGTCGAACAGACATATTTTGGGTACTAGCTCTGGAGGGTGCCGACCTGCTTTGGATCAATAAGAAGGGCCAGAATTTGGCGCATCTTCTCATGCATCACAGGGTATCGCATGAGGTGATTCTTGACATTTTGTTTGACATTGGCTTGGATCCAGCAGCCACAGATCTTGACGGTAGAACTTTGATGCATCATGGAGCAATTCACGACGTGTTCACCGAGGAGCTTTTAGAGTTCCTTGAGTGTAGAGGAGCCCTAGACCTAAACACACAGGACTCGGCCGGCAATACTCCACTCAACTACGCGGAAGAAGAGGCTAACCGAGAGTTTCCTGAAGATATACTGTCAAGGAATCATCGACGACGAGAAGAGTCATACGAGTGTCTGAAGACGAAAAGGGGCATGTCCATCTCGAAAACAGATCTTGTAGCCGAGTGCAGTGAGCAGGCGGTTAAATGTAAATGTATTCGCTCTGATCTACGTGTTTTTGGTACTCCTGGAATGCCCCAAATCGTGTGGGACGCTGGCCAGGCCTCACTCTTATGTGATTGAAAACATGATTATGACAATCCTGCCATTTGTGCATCCAAGTCCAATAGTACCATATCTGGCTGTTGAAGAGCTAGGTTGATAATCCGGAGGGAGCCATAGCTCTCGTCGACCCTGAATAGTAACCCACCGACCCGCAAGAGATACCTCTGCCACTTTTTCAGAAACATTTAATAGGAGGCTTTCATAGCAGACTTGAATACTGAAAGATCCCATGTTGGTAATCAGTTGCGGCAGGTGCTCGGAAAATTCAATGTTAGTGATAGTACCGTCAACGCTTATAGTATGCCTGAGAGCGCCAGTGGCGGTTTCCCAGAGCTTGATAGTCTTATCTTCAGAGCCTGAGGCCAGAAGCTGTCCATCTGGTGAGAAGGCGACCGACCAAACTAAGTCAGAATGGCCCTCCAGCGTGTGCTTAAGGGCGCCAGTAGCGGGATCCCATAGCTTGACGATTTTATCATCAGAGCCAGATGCCAGGAGCCGGCCATCTCGTGAAAAGGCGACCGATGGAACCGAATCAGAATGGCCCTCCAGTGTTTGCAATTCTTGACTCCAATACTCTTCCACCCTTGGGGCTCTGTATAACCAATCAGGAAGCTCTCTCTCGAATTTCATCCTGATCAGCGCTTTTTGTGGTGCGAAAATCAGGCCGGAGCTGTACAGCTGCAGCGGTGCCTCGTCAGCAATGCTCAAGAACTTTAAGATAAATCTACGAGCGTCGGAGAGAAACAAAGACACAGCATTATAGTATGTATCCTATATTTAAGAATACATTAGTCAATCAGCTGCGTACATATCAGTAAAAGACTAACCTTTGTCAACGCAAGTAATGTATCCATAGCATTCAAGCATTCAGATATTATCCCTGAAATTGCCATGACCTCCAGCCAATGAAGGAAGTGCTCTTCCAAAAACGTTAGTATCTGGTCAAGAATCCTAGCTGGTGCTAAGATTTGGGTCAGATGGTAAACCCAGTATCGACAAGCATATCGAAGGGCAGGCGGAAGATGTCTTACTATGGATTCAGGGTCGATCTCTGCTCGGCTAGTCCCATAACTAGGTAATCCGCAAATATTCTTCTTGAGATATCGACCCATGACAGTCAGGCATTGCCTGGCTATGAGCTCATGCTTCTCCCCTTTATCGACCCAGAAGCGGGATATTTCTGTATCTGTTTTAGTCTCCTCGTCCACTAGATAATCGTGAAAGGACGAATGAAAAGTCTGTATGGGTAAATGGGGATCGCGAGGTATGATCAAGACTGATTGAAAGGAGCGTAGTCGGATGCTGATATTCCGCTCCTGCAGCTCAAGCAGTTCTACAAGAGCACTTAGCGATAGCGGAGTAGCAAGAAGAATAATCACACCAATGATTTTCTGGTACTCTGCGATCAGCTTTTCCCTATCGGCCTTATCCGTGACCAGAAGCTGTTTCAAAACTGGCCGGTATGTGTCATCCAGCTTGGATCCTGGCGAGTCGGTAAGAAACTCCTGTAGTCGCTCTTTCGGGTCAAAGCTGCTATCCGCCACGAAACGACATAACGTGGCTGCAAAGATAAAGAGTGGAGCAGCCCTTGTTGCTAAATTTCAATTTGTGCTTCTCCGGGCCAGCCAGGAGGAAGATTATACTCGGGATTCTGTTGTATCTCAGAGATTTTGTTCGTGAGATACAGAGTAATGTCGTGTTTAATCACGTTATCATCGACTGTATGCAGGGGGATGCTCTGATAGAGCGTCTGGCCGATTTGTTCAAAGCTGAAGCGGATACGCTGCTCTGGCCGGCTTGTTAAAAAAAATCGGATTGCCGTACCTGTTGCTGTCACGACCTTGGCTAAGAGAGCAAGGACAGTCTTCAAGTCTTCCTTCGGCTCGCATTCGTCGAGAGCATCAATGACAACCACTGCAGAAGACACTGCTTGACCCTGATTCACGGCAAGCAGTGGCTGCAAGATAAGCCGTTTGAACTGCTCTTCAAGCGACTTTCCACCAATAGTTGGATCGTCATCAATGGCTTTCTGAACCCCAGAAATCATCTGAGGGATGTGAATTGCTAGTTGCTTTACAACTGTGGGGAAAAGTTTTGCAGCTGAGCTCCGATCTCCTCTACCTCTCTTGAAAAAAAAACTCGCCCCTAGGACGCCATGTTCCTTGAATGCTTGAGCCACCGTCCTCGCAATAGTGGACTTGCCAGTTCCTGCCATTCCGCTTAGCCAGAATATGCCTCTGTCACCCGACCTTCCCCAGTCCTGCACCTGCTGGAGTAGTTCTTCTCGCGTTCCACGAAGGCATTTGTCCTCATTTTGGTCCATAAAAGAGTCGAAAAGTGCACCCTCAACGAAAGGCAGGTTCAACATCGCAACTGCTTCGTGCATTTTTTGAATGTTCACCGCCAATTTGTCGATCTGAGACAGAATCTCCTCTGCCTCGGCTTTCCTGTGAAGGTGTTCGTCCAGGAGCAGCCACCGATGCAGAAGGGATTCCTCTTCCTCGATGGAGCGCTTCAGCTGTGCAAGTTGCGTGCTTGCTCCGTCTGTAATGCTCTCTACGATCTTTTCTCCCGTGCCCGACTCTTGAACTCTGCGCACTTTGGCGGAGTATTGTAGTATTGCCACATAAGCCCGGATGATTGATCGATCCTTTTGGGTATTTTGCCTCAATGGGCCCGAGTCACGAAAGAACTGATCCTCGATGAAAGCGCAACGGCTTAGCAGATCCGCCAGGTACCCCGAGGAGTCCAAGAGAGCATCCCGGAGGTCTGCATGGTTTTTGGCCATCTTGGTCATTAGCTAACCGTTCAGCTGCTTTTTGAGGTGACCATACCGTCAATCCGAGAGACACTATGGCCCAAGCACTCGAAGCATAACCGGTTGGATCGAATTTCACTGCGTTGTTAATAACATCCTGAAAGGACAACGCGGAATTCAATATTCTATGAGCTGTTGCCCGAATGCCATCCTTTCTCGGGTTCTCCTTGTATTGTGTCTCTGTCGCCTTGACTACCTGGTCCAGTATCTCTCTGGTTCGTGCTCGGCTAGCGTCCTGAGGCTCGGTGGTCATCGCTGGGAGAAGTGTTGCTAGAGTATTCTGGTCGCTCTCGCTTAGCGCGTCGTACGCCGTCTGCCAGTGATCCCTTGCATCGTGGTCGTCAGTTTTATAATTATCAGCTTCGGGATCCGCTGGGCCGCTTTTCGCGCCTGGAATGTTGGTGGGAAACTATGGAGTACTTGAATCTGGGGTAGCTGAAGGAGGATTTTTATCTTTGTTTCCTCCCGTGAAGACATCCTTCAGGCGTCCGAATACGTGATGCCTCTTTTTGTGGGCAGAACCGGTAGGAGAATCAGCCATCGTCAAACGAGAGAATCGCTTTGTGATGAGATCTGGTCCAGAAATCAGCTAGGAAATCGTAAATATGAGTTGGGCATTAAAGGAGGGGAAGTACCTTATTTAAGCCACGAGGGGGTGAGAACCGTGCAGTTGACCAGGGCTGTGGCTTCAGCCAGCCACGGCCTGCAAAGTAGGCCCGAGCTGATAAAGCTGTAAGTTCATTGTATCGTACGGAATAATAATATTCGGCTAATCTGTATACAGCCTAGTGCAACTTGGCAGTCCTTTTGAAACATTGGATAGTTGAGAGTTTTGGGGTGTTACGAAGGTAGCCTCAGCCCGCCAGGAAGCACTCACAGCTAATCGGTCACGGACCAATTGGGCGCAAGACCGCACGGATACTCCGGCAGAAACATCCCGCCTATCAGATCACGTGATTATAGCTACCTCAGCACGGTAGCCAGTAACTAAGCTAATGCAGTAGCAAGGCTACTGCCAGCTACCGGTAGCCCCCGGGAAGATATAAGGACGCTCGTTTACGCACATGTACTTAGTTTACTTTTAGTTCTTCGCGATCAATATTATCTTGTCATTGCAGAGTAAACCTTTGCTAGTACTCCACTCGTCAGAATTACTCTACAGCTATTACTAGACCTCGACAGGAGTCGCGATTCTCCAGGTCCGGTGCGGTTCCAGAACCGCCAAGACTCGGTTCCGGTTCTAGGTTATTGGAACCACGACTCTACTAAAGACCAGTTAGAACCGACCCTGGCGGTTCTGAAGGAACCTGCAGGTTCTTCACGTGATAGACTCATCCGTACCTAGCTAGCTGGCTATGGTTTATGATCCAACTTCGACGAGGGGTCAGCGTAACCGAATACAACTACTATTGCTGCTGCTGCTGCTGCTACTCTTCCTGTATACCCGAGAAAGCTATGAAACAGAGATGATACAGAAATAATCTGGCCTTTAATCTCACCCAACCCTCTTCTTTTACATTTTATTGAAGTACAGTTCCATCAGATATGCCTTCCGGCATTGCTCCCTATGGTTTGTGATCAAAATAGCGATCAGAGGCTAGGACGTAGTGCACAATAGGTGCAAAAGATTAAGCAAAGGGCGCGCGAAAATCAAGGAAGCAGAAAATTCCAAAATAAAGACTGTTTCAAAATTGGGAGCAAAAGTTGGTCAACACAAAGCGGATCCACCAATTAAACAAAGCCGTACTCAAAAGGTGTTCAATCCGGCAAACTCAAACCCAAGATTGCAAGTAGCAAGTTGAAGTGGTTAATTTATCCTCAATTAGTAGCGTAGCAACTATCCTTATTCTGTTCGCGCTCTCTTATCGGTAACATCAAGTTATGGCAAGGCAGAGACTAGACCGCTAATTTTGGAATATCTAAGGGTACGAGAGTCAAAGCCAGAGTGTTGTTTTGCCAGCATATTGCCAATATTAGAGAGCTCAGCTCACCTATCATCATCTAAGACGGTCTCTATTGCCAGATTCAGCAGATTTATGAACTTAATGTCCGCTCCGCCACGTTGTACTAGAGCATGAATTTAAGCATCATAATCCCGTCAGGATAGGGTACAACCTCCTTGTTGCAAATAAGATTCTCGATATAAATTAATCTATCACAGGCAGCAATAAATGGCTTAGGTGTCTTGTGTTCCTTAAACCCGTATACAATTTTTCAGGTTCATGAATACGAGCGGCCAGCCGTGTGAAATCACTGTCACTACAGGGGAGACGGAAACCATCAAAACGACCAAGGAGAGAAGGCTATAACAGTGGCATGCCCATAGAACGGGGAAACGGAGTAACTACAGAATCCCGAAGCTCAAACTCCGCAATAGACCATATCAAGCAGGGATCTAAGTCTAAGTATCCAGCATTACAGTCCTAGCCTATATATCGGTTTATTAGTAGCCACAAGCCCCATCTTCAACGCACATAATGGATTCAGTTATAGTCTAGGAGCAGGGGCAGGTTCATTGACGAGGAATTATCCCCACATAAAATCCATTCACATCTTTTAAACGTCTAGTACCGGAAGAGTCTCACACCTAAGACATTATACATTGTTTTAGAGAAAAGCTGAGGATGAAAGCCTTTGCATTTGCATTAGGATAGGGGGAAACCTATATGAAACAGGGAAAACCCATATCAAGGCTAGACAATCGCGCCGAGCATCCTGAATAATACCGCAAACGAGTTTGACAGTTCAGATGAATCATTTCCGTAACCTGCATATAAGTAGCACAGGGAGGCGCGGACCATTCATATCGAATTTCACTATCATTGATTAGTTAAGACCTCTGATCATCAGTTCTACTCATAGAATCATGAGTCTTTGTTACTGAGGTTCATCACTTACGTCCTACCGGTCGTCGGTCATCAATTCTGCTCATAGAGTCACTAGTCTTTGTCAAGAAGGTTCATCACTTACTTCCTATCGGTCGCCGTCCATTAGTTCTGCTCATAGAGTCACTAGTCTTTGTCACGGAGGTTCATCGCTTACTTCCTGTCGGTTGCCGTCCATTAGTTCTGCTCATAGAGTCACTAGTCTTTCTCACGGAGGTTCATCACTTACAACCTATCGAGGGCCGTCCATCAGTGCTGCATATAAAGTTATGAGTCTTTGTCAAGGAGGTTCATCACTTACGTCCTACCGGTCGTCGGTCATCAATTCTGCTCATAGAGTCACTAGTCTTTGTCAAGAAGGTTCATCACTTACTTCCTGTCGGTCGCCGTCCATTAGTTCTGCTCGTATAGAGTCCTGCTATGCTGCGCTCCGGAGCTCCCCAGGAGATTTCATGGCTGGTCTGGCAGTTGCAAAGCCTGCCAACTGATCAAGATGCTGTCGACTACCTTGTTCAGATATCGAATTGATATATTCAGATGGATTAGTACAATGGCGAGGAAGTCAAAGGCAATCTCTGTTGAATAGATGTCAATGCCACGACCATCAAGCCCAGCGTGGGTCTTGTTCATTGTTGTACTTCATATTCTGGGCTGATCCTGGGTAATTTTAATTTAGAAATTCGAGTTCAACGGCCCTATGTTGAAATTCATCCTAACGTTCGTACTGTAATCCAAAAATAATTAATGACTATTTTGAATTTTTATTCAAAATGTTTCTGGCCTATTTGAGTGTGCAACAGAAGCATCGCGGGCCAATAAATAGCTGATCAGATTAGGGCACCATTTGCTCGATAGATTTCAATTACCACAGGAATGAAATCGCAGTCACTAGCGGGGCAGCCGTGGCTATAGTCCTTGAATAAAAATCGCAACCATGGCATGAGATGTCCGTTTGGGATACACACCGGTAGAGAGGCACATTTGGTGTGTTTGGCGAACAAGCTGCTGGTAACAGCGACAGGGCACTACGTCGTTGGTGAGGGCTGGACCAGAGGTCGAGCAGTTGCTCCCGAGATGACTGGTGACCACATGCCCACTTGATTGTGGCGAAATATCGTCCCAGTGTCTCCGTAATTATCGTAATAATGCAAAACATGGCAGTTAGTCCGCTTGAGCCGAGCGTGCAAAATTCTTCCGTCTCCCCAGCTAGCCAGGATGCCTCTGGGTCATACCTTCAACAATCACTTTATGTGAACTGCATTCTCGGTCCCAGTAGGAGGAACCAAATCGAGTCGGGTAGTATTTTAGTTGTTGCAAATTAGTACTGTACACACACACACACACACACACAATTCATTAACGCCCGGCGGCTAAGCCGAAAGGGCAACTAAAACTGATCTACAATACATGTCCTAATATATATATGCCGTATCTCCTTCGAGCCCATGCATGCATCGCTTCACTCTGTGTCCTCTCAGCTGTCAATATCATAGGGATCCTTGTGGGTTGTTGACGCTACAGTATGTGTGTGTGTGAATTGCCCTGAAACGGAGGAACGGAGTGGAAGGGTTACTAACCCCCCGGGTGCGCGACGCCGACGTTGACGCAGCAAAAACACAGCGAGAAACACACATCCTCCTCTCCGCCAAGCCTCTCTCTCATTGGACCTTGGTTGGATCCCAGGTCACGTGCAGTGAAACGAGCACCGAGAGCAGAGGTTACTAACCTGCATCAGCCCCATAAAATATTGCTGCGTTCCCCAATTGATTACTACCTTTGTCATCTCAAGGGCGCTACGCTCCTGTGCTTGCGTCCATGTCTCTCTCCTTCACTGAGGGCGGTTCAAGGCCACCATACGTACAGGCCGCCATACGTACAGCCCCTATGTAAATTCCCTTACTATCCCTCTCGTTTCAAGCCATTAATCAGCATGTGAAGCGCGAGTCATCAGGCTCATTGGTCTGATACTTGACCCGTCACGTGTTGGTTTCTGATGCTGTTGTGTCCTCCGTACTTTGTACATGAGACTACCTTAAGCGAAGCGTGGGGGCCGAAATGGCGGGAGCTGGGGTGCAGTTCAGTTCAACTCACTCATGCCGACTACCATCTTAATCCTACGAAGCAACATCAGAGCACGGCAGAATGTCCACCAGAGAAACCGCAAAAAAAGCGGTGGAAGGAATTGCTGCGAAGCTTGGATACGTTGATTTGGCGATCTTGGATCGCATTGGGAACCTGCTTCCTGAGGAGCGACGCATAATCGAACAGAGTCTGCGTGCGAAGGACGAGCAGAAAGGCCATTCAATCAAGACGTTTGTCACTGCCCAACGGAGTCTCCGGCGACCAAAGGTTTTGTGGGCTAACTCAAGCTACTCAGACTGGCAAGAAACCTCTATAGCAGTAATGCTCGATTTCTCTTCGAACTGCTGCAAAATGCAGACGATAATCGCTTTACCCTCGCACGGGAACACAACGAATTACCATTTATTTCATTTAACGTCTATCCCGATCGTATCATTGTAGAGTACAATGAGGATGGATTCAGGATTGAAGATTTGTCGGCTATCTGCTCTGTTGGGGAGAGCACCAAAGCCGCATCTCACAGCTATATTGGGGCAAAGGGCATCGGGTTCAAGTCCGTTTTCATCGCGGCTTGGAAGGTTCAAATCCAGTCCGGCAATTTTTCCTTTCATTTTAAACATAAAATAGGTGATCTTGGTCTTGGAATGGTTCTACCAGACTGGGAGGACTCTGAATACGAATGCCCTGATCGCTTAACCCGAATCACTCTTTATCTTCACACGGAAGGAGAGCCGCACGCACTCGAGCACTTCCGCCAAACCATTTTCCAGCAACTCGGTGATCTTCAGCAAACTTCTTTACTTTTTTTTGCGGAACCTCAAGCAGATAGGAATCTTCTTCTACGATGGCAATGGTGGGATGAGGCGATCTAAGACTTTTTCGTGTCCGTGATGCGCCTGGCCACAGTGTCTTCCTCGAGGCTACTGTCGTGGAAGGAGATGAGAATTCTACCACAGTTGGGCAACGCTATCACATCACTAGATACACTGCCACCGGGCTTCCGACGAGCGACAGTCGTAACGCCCCAGGGAAACATGAAACCGATACGGCATTTTCGGAGGCGGAGGTCGTCTTGGCGTCCCCTCTCACAGCAGATTCAAGACCTTTGCTGGAGAAACCGGACATATTTGCCTTCTTGCCAGTCCGTGAGTCGAGGTTCAAAGTGAGATTTCTTCCATTCCGTGTGATAGTAACCTTCCGGTACATACATGTATTTACTGGAAGAATAGTTCCTAATACAATCCGACTTTGACACTAGCGCAAATCGGCAAGATATCTCTACGACTTCGAGAAGAAACTGTCGGGATATATCCTTCTATGAGGGATATCATCCCTTGCTTGCTAAACGCATTCTTGCGCCAGCCTGCGGCTCCGGTGTTGTGACCGCCGAGTGCCGGCGTGTAGGGTCCAGGGGTGTTTTGCAACCAGACAGACGATCGACATCTATCTACATCAATCAATTTACTTTCTGCTTTTGGAGCATACATGCTGTCCACTTAACTGTGTACACAGTACCTAGCTGGTGATACCAACAGAAACCTTTGCCTATTACCTCATATTGCCTCGGCATTCGTTGGGGTGGTGTTGGAATTCTGCGAAGACCCAGAGTTGTGCTACGCATGGCCAAGCTTCCTTCCATCAGTAGATGATGACATGGGTAGCTTTTGGTCTCCTCTGGCTATATCTATCAGAGACTTGATTGCCGTTACCCCGGTTTGGAGGTCAAGGCACAGCAACAGGCTTCGTGTGATAGACTCCATAGTGATTCTTCCAGAGGACTTTATGAATAGCGAGGGGAATCCATTACTGGACGACTCAAGCTTGGATCCGTTCATATCCACCGCATACCCAGCCGGGCTAGTTGAGACCCTCGAAGAGTACGGACTCGGGGTGGGGACTTTTGACCTAACTCTCAGAATGCTGAAAAGTGATCTCGAAAGCTCTACCTCTAGAGTCAAGTCATCTGTTACAAGCGCAGACTTCCACTCCCGCATTTCACAACTTTTGTCGAGGATTGAAAACGAGGACGAGGACGAAATGCGTACTCTCCATGAGCTTGCTATTCTTCCTCTACGAAATGGTGAATGGGTTTCTGCTAACAGCGGCCCGGTATACCTACCAAAGACTGGTGAAATAGACATCCCGGCTCACGTGGATCTTCGCATTTTGGACCCAGCAGCAGTTGCCAATGAAGACCGCAGAGCTTTTTTCATACACTTGGGAGCAGTGGAGCCGTCGATTAGCGCAGTTCGATCTGCAATACTCGCGAATTATAGCCCGTCGTATAGCGGGGTTTACATGGAAGATTCGAGAGCTCATCTGCGTTACCTCTATCTGACACACGAGCGCCGTCAAATTGAAGATGATTTTTGCGATATTCGTGTTTACTGCGATCATGGCTTTACGAATAATCCACACGAAGAAGAGATCTATCTGCCAAGCAACCACCCATATGGACCGGAAGCCCTCCTAGGGCCAACGGAGTACTCCCAGGGCATGGAAGTATTGCTCATGCATTCAACATACTTTGAGAACATTCCAGCAAGGCCTCATTCAAACTACCCATCGTGGCGAGCATGGCTAATCACTTCACTTGGAATCCGCGAACGATCGAGTCTTGTTTCATCAGACGGTGATTCTCTTTCAGATAGCTGGATCTATGTCGCGGAGTCTCGCCCGGAAAGGCTTCTTGGACTATTGAAATGGCGTGACTCCCCTGCTTCAAACAGTACACAAATGATGGCGCAAGGATATGGAAGTGGATCTTCAATCCCACAGTACCATTCCTGTCATGGCCATTATTTGCAAAGGTACTCATGGAATTGGGGCTGAACACAATCCGAGCAGTGCGCGATATAGCTATTGCTGCACGCAGACATCTTTGGGCTAATAATTTGTCATGGATCTGTAATTCAGTGTGAAGACCACCTGCATAGGGGTATCCTTGACCGGTTGGATGGGACCTAAATATATGCGCAGTAGGCTTGGACTGAATTCTCTAAGTGTTTCCATGGCACCAGTATACATCTTGTTGTGCATTCCTGGGAAGAAAAGCATGCCACTCGCGGTTTCGGAATCCATAAGCAGGGTGTGCCAGACCCGGGACAGGGGTCGGGGGAGTTCATGGAAGCTAGAGACTGATAAACCTTTGTTTGGGCACTGGGTTTGCGTCAGTATAATTCTACCCTAGCTAGATTTTGACGAGGAATGGTTGGGTACCAGAAGAGTTCGACCCTGGCACGAATCGTCATGGCTGTGCCCGCGGAGATATCTTGTCTGTCTGGATATATCGCTCGGCTGGAGATTCTGTCGGTGCAGCAGCTTCAGCTAGTCCGTTCTGACTCATAGTGGGATACCCCGCTTGACGTTCATGCTCCTCGTGGACAAGATGGACGCTGACAAATCGCACAGAAACCCGTCCTATCATGCCTAGGCTGAAACAGAAAACACAGCAGCACTTCCTATGATTTGCCTCACGTTTAAACAATGGTTATTACGGTGATGGTGCGCTGTATATCGGTGGTTGCTTTCATGCTGGAGTCAAGGCAATGATCGAAATATAATTTCCTTGTTGAGAAAGCCCAGGACTGATCGCGTGATGCCTGGACATGTCAGACACCTGGCTCATTGGAAGGACTAGAAAAATGAAGATGCCCTCCGTATTCTGCGGGAATGGCGAATTACTGCGTCCAGTATAGCTGTCCTCATTTAAGAAAGCGCACCGCGTCTGTTGGACACTGTGGTGCGTGGTCTGGTCTATCTAGATGGCCTTCTCGCCTGCCTGAAGATGGCAATTGTTCATATCACATTCTTGCTATCTAGCGCCATGTCGACTCAGAGTAAATCAATATTGTTGTTTTTACAATTGAGTGCGTCATTCAGTAGTCTATATTCCGCCGAGCCCTTCCACTATACCAAGTTAGGATATTTCCTTCATACAGTAGTTTCACCAAGGAAAGTACGGTTGAATATGAGAGTTAACCCTTCACGAACAGAATTGTTCTTCTCGGATCCAGATGGGTAGAAATCTTCTTTTTGCCCGATAAGCACACTCGATGACCCCTGCCACGCCTTGAACATGTGCCCGACGAACTCATCGAAGAATCTCAGGACGACTCTCCAAAATCAATATGTGATACAATATCAATATCACCATTGATATCTGGACCGATCGTGACATCCTCAAAATACACCCAAAGCTCACACCCCTCCTCCAGCCAGGAGTTGTCGATGTTGATGTTGATGTCGCCCGTGGCGTGCATGCGGACTCGGTCAAAAACTATGACGATGAGGCCGCCGTTGTTACTCGCTGAAATGGAGATGTTGATGTCCCCATTGGCAATAATCTCGCAACTGTCGATAGCTACGTATGTGCCGGTCCTTGCACTAGTACTTGGGCCAGCCGCCTCTACTGAACTGCAGACTGCGCTATCGGTGATGGTAACAGTCCGACGGGTGCAATTCAGGCTGCAATTGCCGTTGATTCGTTTGGCAAGTGAACGGATTGGATCGGATCCGGTCACAGCGACTGTGCTGTTGTCTGCGAGGATCCGGGCAATATTTTCTCGGATTTGCTCGGCGGCTTCGTCGGATAACTCCCCATTTGTGCTAGGGAGACCTGTTATCCCTTGCAGGGAAACAAGGAGGGCACAGAGAAGAGGTATAAGTCTGACAAACATTGGAAGGTAGATTCGTCAATGATGGGAGATGACGTCAAGCGAAAGGGATGGGAGGCAGCAGAAGCACTGGGAGACGGGGACGGCGGTCTACAAATAAGTATATTTCGGCTCTCGTAGTTACGATACCAACCTTCCACCTATCATTTGTTTTGGACATTTTAGAACAACTTCCCTATTCGGTGTAACCCTAGCTGACTGTTAGCATAATCCTTCCTCGGATATAGTGGAATTTTCAGCTCGGAATCCTCCTGTAGAACCCATCTGGGACGCCTGGAAGGAGTAAATCAAGCAATATCGGAGTTGCTGCGAGATGGAGTCTGAGGATGGGTACTGTGCATGCCTCATTTCCCCCTTTCCCCCCCCAAAAATACCCTCTCCCTCCAACCCGAAGTTTTTGGACCATGACAGCGAGGAGGGAAAAGTGGGAAGAAAAATCCTCCACAGACGGACTCGTCTTGCAAGCATATGTTCTATTTTTCCAAGTGGAGTAGGATTCGTTGTCTGCTCCTATATTGAGCATGCGTCTAGAGAAGACAGCTCGACTGATCTTAACTCCTTGTCTACCACAGAATATAATCGGGAATATAAATGTGAACCACAATGTAGTTTATTCAGCTATAATAGTCATCGACATCGCGCTGTATTTTACTGCCCTTGAATACAGTCCGTTAGGCGCTGCTACGCACTATCTCTGCAGTCTCTTGCTATCACTGATCGACCTGTGAGAAAAGTCAGACTTCTCGCCTGAGTCATAAAACGGACTCCGCGTATTGCTAACACTCACTTGGAAGCAATAATATCTGCTAAAGCACCGCGTATTCAATCCAGTCGAAGCGTCAATCTTCTGGAACAATTGCCGGCCATTGTCCTTGAAGCAATTAAAGCCTGCGTACTCATTTGTCCCCGGACCAGAAAACTGTCCAACAGCCTACATATCGTATAGTTAGCACGGATTTAATGCGAAAATCTTTGTTGCAAGACCTACATAGCTATTGGCATCCGCAACAATGGATGAACAGAATTGGACTCCGGTGTCAGCATACGTAGCACACTTTATTTTTGAAATATATTAGCAAGACCTTTCTTGAAGGTTGTGGGGAAAAGGGAAAGGAGATTCACGATTCTGTTTCCTTCATAGATTAAGACTGAATTGGTTGATGCATAGGTGTTGTCATTAGGGAGCTCCTGGTTTTGAGATCCAGTCACAGCATTCCCATAGTAAGGAAACTGCGAGCTCCAGGTGTTGTTGGTTGACTCCCAGCAGTAGGTCAGGTACACTCCATCGGTGCTGGCGCGAGGCTGGAGCGTGGTATGGGCCCGAGTACAAGGGACTGCGGCGGCAGCGAGAAGGCCAATGATGCTGTAGCGAAGCATTGTTGGTGATAACAAGAAGCAGATTTTCGCGGGGACTTCGACCTTTGTTCCGCCTTCGCGTGGTAGATGGCAGTCGATGTGTGATGAGGGCAATAAATTATATAAGAGGAAACCGGGCAGCCCGGGACCTGGCTAAGTAATCAACTTGTGTTCTCGGAGGTCATGGACTCTAGTGGCTTGCGTAGTTTCAAGAGACCTCATCTCTGTGAACAGCCTCTTGTCTGGAACGCTACCAAACTCCAGTATCTCAAGCGTAACGGGGATTTCCGAAAGGTTGGATTTGTTTATTGCGCTCATATGGAGTAATATCATTCATCACACAGTGTGGCTTGATCACATGGGTCATGCAGTTGGGGAAAGTGGGGACCGGTAGAGGGACTGTTCCTACTGTAACGGGGTTAGTTGCGGCTGATTAGATTGACTTTGTGCCAAGGCCTCTAAGTGTATTAAGTAAATGTACGGACTAGTCCGCAGTCTAACAGGTAATCGTCCAATCACGAACCGGAGACCCGTCGACTTTGGTGTGCAAGGTACTGCGGCTGAATTTAGGAGAGATCACTGTAGGCTTGTGACTCAATATTGGAAATAATGTATAAGAACTATACTCAGATTGGATCGGGATTTGCTGGATCGGGCTTTGCTGCTGACCATGTTACCGGCTTCTTATCCACGCCTCGAGTGCACGGAGGATCTGGGCTGGTCAGTGGAACAGCCTGTGGATTCATCTGTTGCAACCCGACGGTGAATCTTTGGCCTGACAAAATACTGACTCAGCTCGTGTCTCAGCGCCATCGGACTTGCTGCGAGCGAATGACGGTGCAGGTATGAATTTTTCCATTTGAGCAATCTCCAGTAACCTGTCTGAGATAGGGATGGTAATCTGAGCAGCTTTGGTCGTAGACGGATTTCGGTCCGGATTTTCTTTGCCGGATCATGTAAACCTGGGAACACAGAGTTGTTGGACCATATATAGATAGGAACCCCGGGCCCATTGTGAAGACAGCACCCACAGAGGGCCTTGCACACTTTGATTTCTCTGTCTCTCCACCTTCCAGTCCTCAGATACGTGATACTAAAAGCTGTTGTTGCAAACATGGTCTATATCAACTTCCCGAAGATTCTGGCTCTCTTTCTTGGTTCAATCGCTTTGAGTTCCACTGTGAGCGCAGACTACATGACCGATTGGTGTCAGGGCATTCAATTTATCAACGATGGAAACTTCATGCTCATGTGGTGTCAAAATACGAGTGGCTCGTCAACATTCCCCCTCCTCGTCGTCACGAACCCTGGGAATTGTATTGGAAACGATGATGGAGTACTGGAGGTAGGATGCCACGACCGAGCTCGATGAGTTTGGATTTAAGAATTGCTAACTTGCTTGCCGTCTCTAGTGCGGATCGGGGTAAGTTATTTCTATCTTCCTGCTCGCATTCTTCTATGTTTAGTTCCCACTTCTTTGCCCACCTCAAAAAAAGGAAAGTGACCAGTAACTGACCCTAAGTGCACAGATTCCACAAGAGTTGCACAAGCACGGTAAGCCTAAGAAATAACCCTTATTTCCCGGTCTGCTGGCTGATTGAAACTTTCTCTCTTCTAAAAAAACAGCAATGGTCTCTGAATTCATACTCCGCATCAGATGATGGAATTTATATTGACCCGACGATTATTGGCGTCTGCACAACCGCTGCAGCCAAGAAGCGGCTCTCTCAGGTCCATGTAAATGATTGCCTCAGTTATAACCCGTTCGACTATACCATCACATGCACATAGAGAGGAGGCTTCGAATATCGTTACATGTCATTGAATGAATTGTCTATTTTGGACTTGTGGGCGGCAATCGACAGTATTACTGCACGGACAAGGAAAGAGATAGGGACGGATGATAGCGCCGGAGGGGTTTAGAAATGACAATCTGCCTGTACTGAGAACTCCTTAGTCTCTTGCTGACCAGGATACCGAGTACATATTGTCGCCATTGAACAAAAAGGCCAACAGAATTTTTTGTTGCTTGTGTCGAACTCTTCTTATTTCCAGTAATACATAAACACAACAAGAGTCACAAGACCCAATTGACTATCGCGACCGAGGTTTAGTGGATATGTGGCTCGACCAATGGAATCATTAAGAGGTCTGAATTGGTATAAACGCCCCTATCCGCCAATTAATGTGGGCGAGCTGACAAATAGAAAACAATAGGCAATTTAGATCATCCACCTCCGAACTATGTACTCCGACATCTTCTACCATGAACAAGTAGCAAACTAGCAGCCGTGCCAAGCCCAACCTCGAGGCTTATTAGTCTTGGCAATCATTGCCCGTATAAAGCCCAAACTGCAAACTCAAATTGCGACGGTACGTACAGTGTTTACTCCATCATGATACGCTATTCAAATGCTACATAGCTCCAAATTACTACAGTAAGCATAGAAAGGCGGCAGTCTCATTCCACATTTTCCGAGCCCCAGAACGCAGTATGAACATCATACTTTCGCATGGACACGTTTTGTTGTAATTTGAGGCTGTTGCTGCTCAGGAATGAAGCCGCAACACCGGAAATAATTCCTGCACTATCTATAGGAAGTTCCAAGTTGATTGGAAATCAACTTGGACTTCATGCTGTATATATGGCCTCTGTGTATCCCTCCGAAATGACAAGAATTAAGCTTCCTTTTGTATTTACAACATGAATGAGTAAATCGCCACATGAAACTGCCGCAAGGCTTTTCCAACCATACTAGAAAAAATTCTAAGCCCGGTGGTACTTTCTTCTATACTGGGATGGCCTATAGCGGTTTCCAGTAATTTGATTGCTCGCTCCAGGAGCAATACTGTTCCCAGAAGCGTATGTCACATTCCTAGGAAGCTAGAAACCCGCTATAGGAATATTCTTGCCTATTCTGGGGCGGAAATCTTTCAGGAAATCGGATAAATATTTATAGTAAACCCGGCTTTGAGCCTAGAGGAGCATTGACAGGTTATGTACATGGAAGTCATCGAATAAGAACAGCTCTAGCAATATGGAATACGGTCTTTGGTGGGCGCATTTGATCGCGTGTATGTACGAGAATAGGAATCACGGACATGGATGGCGTAGTCAAAAGCAATAGTGAATTGTTTTCACCAGGTGATTTCTGGCACGATTTGCTTGATATTACAAGCTATGGCGATTTCAGCACCTGGTTGATCCTCCATATTTTTACGCTTTGATGTTATCTGTTTACGTGCGCATAAGTGGGACAATGTCACGTGTCGGGCGCGGACAGCCAATGGTCGCGACTAGGACTAGGGGTTCAACTCCCGAGGAGGTTGAACCCCAAGTTGAACCCCCTCCCCTCGCGCCATCTGTTTGCAATTACCAGCATACTCTCTTCTTGTATTAGTCAACGTCTATGCTTGATTCTAAACACTGCTTGAGCTATATGTTGCATTCAAAGTCTTCAAGGCTGAGCCTCGAGGACGTGTAGCCCCGGATGTCTGCGCATTCAATCTGTAACTGGGCTAAAGCGGTAAACTATTGCACATATATATATACCGTGATATATACACATTCACACTCCAGTATCACCAGAGCAGTACCAACTACCCTACATTTAGATGTACTAAGCCCGGGAAACCCATGCCGAAGTATTATAGAATAATATGACTCCCATGAATATAGTCTCTAGATATCTTTTCTTATTTCCCACGATCAGGTAAAATGCACGGACCTGTTCGGCCGATTTGAGATGCAGAACATGGCGTCGTAGATTTGTTTCGCAGCGCATATTATTCCTCACCCACGCATCATGGTCATAACCTTGGGTAAACACAATTGATATTTTTTCTTTCTTTCTTTCTTTCTCTTTTCTTATAAAAAGGTACGCCCCGGAGCTCAGTGGATAACAGAGGAGAATAGATCCAATGGTGAGGTGGGCTGGCTGGCTAGGACGAGTGGGGCGAATGGTCCGCGCAAAACAAAGTCGTTGAGTCGTTGAAGCAAGTCCAACGCAGCAAGATTTCAACGTGGATATCTCTCAAAGTCGAAGCACCAGCGCCAGCAGAACAATGGATTGTAAAATCTCACCGACATAGATATGTGTCCTGTTAGGCAGTTGATGGTGTTCTTTACATCTAGTGAATTGGTGGGCTACTAAAGAAGGTAGTGAAAAGAGAGGGTGGTGGAAATTGGGATTGCATTATCACAGTAAAATCTCCACTTCTAACATAAGGGAACTATGATAGAGACGAGGCAAGCCACAAGTCCTTCTGTATCGAGTGCGGGATGCCTCCCGGTTTATTCGATGCTATAGGCTAGCAGTTGAAAGCAGCGCGCTTCAAGTATACTGTCCACCATTTATATTCAGCCCAGTACAGAGTACGACGAGAATATGTTATGAAAATGAGAGACCAGATTGGATTTTGAATGAGCCAGCGGCGGAGAAGGATTGGAGTCCATGTCTTCAAACCCTGGAGGGGCATAGTGGTTAGGTTCAGTCAACCGGCTGGTCGCAAGATGGAAGCCGATGGAAGCCGACTTGCATCAGGGTCCTCGATAACACTATCGTGATCTGGAATCCGTCCACCGGCCAGTGCCTACTACTTCTCGACGGGCATGTTGGCTCGGTCAACTGCGAGCGGTAATGCGGCAGTACCGAAGAGATGAACAATTATCTCGTGACTGCCTCTCACGGCCCTGTGAAATTCCTGGTACTCGCGGTTGTGGACCCAAAAATTCCATTCTTTTTTAGTCCACGCGACTTTCCTTTCAAGAAACACCTGCATATTCTTGACCTTCAGGATCATATTCATCTCCTCTTCTAACGAGGTGCATCCCATAGCCGCTGAACAAGATTGACAGATTGTATTTATGTTGATGCGTCGCTTAGCAGGAAGAAGGTGAGACCACAAGACTGTATAAGAGGATCCTGGGTCATACGGGACAAATCTGATATCTATCTTTTGGGTTCCAAATACCGTGCATGATACACATGACCAGTACACCCTTCCTTTCATTCTGAACAATATTAGATTTCCACAACCAATGTCGAAATTCTCTCAAATCTCACCTTAAAGTGTTGGCTTAGAAAAGCTTCACGAACGGAAGCTTTATATGAATATATGTGGCACGAAATGGAAGTTTGCAGGTTTTAAACTGATGAAGATGATCTCTTATATATTATTCAGTCATCCTTATAGTGACTCGTCGAATCTAGGATTCCGAGACAGATCGATTGTTCGAAGCACTAAATCCATATTCTGAGGGTGGTGTGTAATCAGTGTATTCCGGAGTGGGTGCAGATTGCCAATCGTGGCTCAACGCACTGGGCGTGCGAGGTTGAGATTGAAAACGGTCGGAAAATGAAGCGTTGGCAGCACTCTCCAGTCGAAGGCAACGTTAGCACACCAGGCCCTTTGGTTTCAACAGGCGGTGGGTTCAGCTGAAGAATTCAGCATTTTCTTGAGACCATAGTAAACGCATTGCCCACCAGATTTGGGTTTTCTACTTATGCACGTCTTTTCGATAATTCAACAAGTTCTGTCAGTGGGATCAGAGGAGTTGACTGAAGGTGGAATGGTTTTGACATCGTGGCCAGAAAAGAGGCTGCCCCGTTTTCTTGGCATATTGGGTTTGTTTGTTAGGGAGGAGTTTCTAGAACGAAGAGCCCATACGGGACCATGAAATAGCCATTTTGG
Organism: Penicillium brasilianum; assembly: GCA_001048715.1. NCBI lineage: Eukaryota > Fungi > Ascomycota > Eurotiomycetes > Eurotiales > Aspergillaceae > Penicillium > Penicillium brasilianum. The sequence continues at coordinate 100,625 of CDHK01000017.1, forward strand.
TCTAGTATTTAACAGCGGTAATAGAATACCGCCAAGCACGACTCCAGGGGCAGCCTAACTGTCATCGGTGTTGTTTGATGCAAGATAAAGTTCCAAAACAAATTAAAGTGAAAGAAACAGGTGAAACGATACTTAAGACGATAAACCCTCCGCAGTATCTTTAATCAGCGTGATATTACATAGTAGATTTGTGTTGAGCGTTCACAGTTAGTGGTGACGAATGTGCGTTCAATGACACCATTTAGAACATCAGTCGATGTGACGAAGTAGACCAGTGGTAGAGACGTTTTTGTTCGTATTTTGCCAAGGAGAACGGTGATGATAAAAAGAATAACGACCTGTCTTTCGCCGGGGCAAGCTGAGATGGCGATGGCTAAAAATTCAGGTATTCGAATGAGATTGTGGTTGGGACCATATTAAATTCAAAGGTAAATTGGTCGAAGAGGAGAAATAATGCGCAATGCAGCTGTCAATAATGCGTAGAATCTGAAGTTGCAATCTAATTCAAGGTCAACAATCTCGCCCAGTCCCATGTCAGCAAACGTTGGTGCTGGCGCCTACCGAAAACAACAAAATTTCCTAACTTACAGTATTGTGTGCATGGTTTTAAAGATCGAAGCGCGTTGGAAATTGGACAGACTGAAAAACAGCCGCGACTAGGTCACCAGAGTGACGTTTAGGCCCCCTCCTGTTCGCTCCGTTTGCAGTATCACAAATTTGGATTCCAATTTAAACACATACTGTACCCTTGAAACCCTCATAAACTCTCTTCCCAGCGTTAATGTTAAAGAGAATTCAGTCAACAATCTGCCAATCTATATAAATAATCGAGATGATCCCTGCTAATATATTGTCATTCTCAAAATTGCTAAAGAAGGAGAACAGAATTTCCTCAACATGAACCACCTCTGCACTTGGATGACCTTTTTTGTTCGATTTTGGTCCACAGCGAAGCCTATGGACAACTCTCTGGTACCACAAAACCCATGGAAAATCCTCTGTTTATAAGCCGACTCTCATCGGTATCCACTTTCGGGAGTACAACAAACTCCAGCGGCAGTGGCGTACAATACTCAGGCAACGTCGGTATCCCATATGGAAGCAATATCATTGAGGTCTCTCATGACGTCGCCAATCAATATAAATATGTTTTGAGATTTGAGGGACCCGCCACGGGGGGAAATTGGACCGTGGTCCTTTGGAACAAAATTGGACCCGATGGTTTGCTCAGCGGATGGTACGGGCATGGCTGTAAAATGTTCACCCTGACACCCGGCCAATACCGGTACATTGCGGTTGATGAGGATTCACAAGGTGGATGGGCTGCTGCTCCGGGAGTTTCTATACCTCTCGATTCGCAAGGCGGTTATGCTTCAACTTGGGGCGAATTTGACTTTGGTTCGTCCATCAACTCTGGTTGGTCAGGATTTGATGTGTCCGCTATCGCTGCACAGAATGCGGGTCTATCGGTGCAAGGGATGAAGATCTGTGACGTCCTCACAGCCATCTGCTCTTATATCACGAAAGATGCCACCGATGTTCATAACGCCTACATTCGTGCCCTTGCCGGAGTGGGGGTATTGGGGGAAACCTTTCGCCTGGGCCAGTCAGACTCGCAGTCACCATCGATTATGATGTATCCTCTTAGCTAGCCACTCGGCCAAGCCTCCTCCTTGTCCAGCAGAATGGGCGACATCCCTTAGAATAACCAAATTGAGTGAAATGATCCTGGGGTCTGTAGTCAGGACTGGTATCATACATCTGCAAGAACTAGAAATCGGCTCTCGAATTTTGTAATATCTATCTTGTAGACCCCGTCCTGGCGAGGTGAAATACCTTGTGTGATGATCGCCCACCACTTACGGTACCTGCACATTGAAGTACACACTGTGTCAACAAGAGTTTACAGAGCCTCCTCAGCTATGCCATTGCTGTTGAATAAATTGCACGTGGATGAAATAAATTATTGCAATTAAAGTGTAATTAAGATTTGATCAGCAGCAAAGTGTCCCAAGGGAAGAGGCTGACCATGGATAGCGGTAGTGGTACAAGAGTCACAATTCCTAACACAAGCCTCCCTTGACGAGTTGAATTGAAATGGAACAACCAATCTTCTGCAATATTGATTAGATTTATATCGAAAACTGAGAGATTTTTGAAAGTAGGAATGGAACAGAAGCTGATTAAAACTTGGGGAGAACATTCCGTAGCCGACATATTCACTTGCAGACACTCGCACACAGAAGCCATGAACAAGTGATGTTGGCCATAGCAAAAGCAAGCGATCGCTCACCGAGAATGAGACTCGCAAACATAACGGACACAAAACAACAACCAGCTCTTCTTGTATCCTCCTTTATCGTGCCATAGAGACACTATTCCAACTCAATCATCCTGAAGGCGCGTTTCTCGCTCGCCTTCAAAACCTCGACAATCCCATCATTCAAGGCAGCCACAGCTTGCCTACGGCCAAACAGCTCCAGAGCCTGATCGTTGCAGCACTGGCACAGTACATCACATTCGGCAGTCAGCCACTCGATTGACCTCTGAAGATGACGTTGCTCTTCCTCAAGTCGTATCTTCAATGCAGAATCGATCACGTAGCATTTCCACAAGCAGAGATACAAGTCAAGAAGGCCAACGATGGGAGCTGCGAGGGAGCTGTGATGACGCAATATGTATTTAAACTCCGTGGTGAGGCTTGCTGAAGGAGCGGGAGCCTAAATCAATCAGCATAGTCATACAATAAGTGGGAGGCTATATAACCTTGTTTCCGTCCGCCGAAATGATTTTCTCAGGTGGTTGATCGTGAATTTGCTCCGGCAACTCACCGTCAGTCTCTCGATGTACCTGTTGTCTTTTGGAGGACTGGAATTTAGGAGAAGACAAAGGACGTTTGGAAGAGCTCATGGTGTTCGTGTTGCTGGATGTAATCTGACTCTCATGAGTGCTTTAAATAGGCTGCAGATCTCTTCATGACATAGTATAGATAATCTCACCAGTGCAATGGTAGCCTTCAAAACGTTGGCGTTCACAGTTTATCAAAAACGATCAAGTTCCATCAACGTTGAGACTTGGCCCGTCGAACCCAGTTTTTAAGTCGATAGCCTCGACCGCCCTTAACTCTCAGATCATTGAACGGAATCCATCGCCATGGAAGGAATTCAATGTGGCCTATGCAAATGGCCACAGGAGGCACAGTTCGGTCGTGTTCGTCTCGGATTGTGATATCAAGCTGGGGCTTGACCAACCTTCTCTTGTCTATACAGGTTCCGTATTTGACGGCGTAGGTCAAGGCACTTTCTCCCTCTCGATTTTGTATCCGAAGATCAATCTTCTGATGACTGAGCAGAAGTTCGAGAACATCTATCGATCCATGTTGAATAGCTCTCATCAACGGAGTCTTTCCATGCGGGAAGGTGTTGGCATTGGCGCCATAAAGAAGCAGGAGCTCGGCCCGAGCATAATCGTTGTCTCTGGCTGCCAGGTGCAGGAGATCGCTGTTCTGGTACTGAATGTTGTACTTGAGGATGCTGGGCTGCAATCTGCAGTAAAGATTCCAACATGATTTACCCAAGGAGACCATGTCACAAACGTTGAGCTGAGTGACAACGAGCATGAGAATTTGGTTCGGTAGACTTTGGAGGATTGCCTGCAGGAAATTAGCCAATGCCCTCACGAAAGAATTGAGATTTTTCAGCAGCAACATTGAACAGACCATCGTGGAAGATAAGCTCTTTAGATTGCGACAAGTATGCAGAAGACGGTACAGTAAGCTGTGGATGAGACGAACTTGTAATACTGCTTTTCTGGCGCAGGCTTCGGCCTTATATATTGGTCACGATTTCTCAGGACTGCTATTCTCAATGAACGGCTCCTGAAGAACCATCAAATGTTCCCGGAGACAGTGTGTTCGTCGCGGGGATCATACTTATGAGCTCCAGGGAGCCCAGGATATCCTAGGAGCTCTTCTAAGACGACCAGAGCATGCAAGTGACTTGTGGTGGGGCATAACCCGCCAGAATGCTTGGGCTGCGTGCTATAATGGGCTCAACCTGTTTGTGGTTGCCTGCACAGTATCGACTGTCTAATCCGTCTTTATTTGCTATACTGTATCTGTGACAACAATAGCAATCGGTTGTTCGCCTGGTGCTGTGCGATTATTGGTGCTATTTTGATGTACAACTTTAAAGCAGGAGCGTACAGTGGACTAAAGTGCCATGAGAGACGTCGACGCCTCAACTACTGATGACGTTACAATATCCACGAGAAGTCTCGGCGCCAGAGGCTCGTACCAACTAGTTAGCTATTAGAATTCTGGGAATTTGCCGTTACTTTCCTGGGTCCAGCGATTGGAGCGTTCCGATTTAAGGAAACCCAGCGATATAAGGTCACACAAGCCACGGCTGTTCAACAGAAGTATCATGGGAAGGGCGTCCAAAGGTTTTCTCATTCATGCTTTCTCTGACAGTCTAGAATTGCACCCTCCGGTATTGTTTACATCGAGTGATTTCATTGCTTCTTGCTCATGACGTATCAAGCTCTCCATTCAGTTTCCCAGTTGTCTCCGAAATGGCTTGCCCACAGAACCTGAACCTCATCGCGGGTATCCTCGGTGACGTCTTCCCATTCTCCATTCATATTTTCCAGCATGTCAGCGTCTACAATGTCGAACGTATGGCCGGCCCAGTCTCCCTTGGCCAGATATTCTCCTCCTGCAATGCCGGTTGAACTTTCAGACGACCAACAGATTCGCATCAAAACTATATGACCAATGGTGATTGCAGATGGCAACTGATCCTCCAAGACATATTGACCGGTAGTCAAGTTCCTCAGGACTCGATTTTTGAGATTGGCAGATGCTTCCATGGCCGAGATGGTCGTTGCTCCCTCCCCTTCATCCGCGTAAGACTAAAGTTCGAAATTGTCCTCAACGACGTCGTAGCGAAGAGGCTTGGATGTTGCATCGCTGTCGACGGAAATCAGGTGGAGATTGTCTTGTTGAATCGTGGCAGGGAGGTCGTCTGGACCTAAGTAATCCCCAATACAGATGATCCGCATGCTAGCCCACTCCTCTTCAATCAGTTCACACAGTATGTTGGCCCACGGTGAAAAAAGCAATTCCGATAATTTTCCACCAAGTAGTTATGTCGTGTACTCGCGTTCGGACGGGCAAACCATCAGCCAGTATTGGCCCATTGTTTGTTTCTTCGAAAGACAGGATGGAACGGAAGTCTTAGGTCGTGAAAGTGAGGGCCGTAACCGGATTAGAGCAAATTGGATAC
>CDHK01000017.1:106674-119137 GCA_001048715.1 Penicillium brasilianum
CCCGTCGAACCCAGTTTTTAAGTCGATAGCCTCGACCGCCCTTAACTCTCAGATCATTGAACGGAATCCATCGCCATGGAAGGAATTCAATGTGGCCTATGCAAATGGCCACAGGAGGCACAGTTCGGTCGTGTTCGTCTCGGATTGTGATATCAAGCTGGGGCTTGACCAACCTTCTCTTGTCTATACAGGTTCCGTATTTGACGGCGTAGGTCAAGGCACTTTCTCCCTCTCGATTTTGTATCCGAAGATCAATCTTCTGATGACTGAGCAGAAGTTCGAGAACATCTATCGATCCATGTTGAATAGCTCTCATCAACGGAGTCTTTCCATGCGGGAAGGTGTTGGCATTGGCGCCATAAAGAAGCAGGAGCTCGGCCCGAGCATAATCGTTGTCTCTGGCTGCCAGGTGCAGGAGATCGCTGTTCTGGTACTGAATGTTGTACTTGAGGATGCTGGGCTGCAATCTGCAGTAAAGATTCCAACATGATTTACCCAAGGAGACCATGTCACAAACGTTGAGCTGAGTGACAACGAGCATGAGAATTTGGTTCGGTAGACTTTGGAGGATTGCCTGCAGGAAATTAGCCAATGCCCTCACGAAAGAATTGAGATTTTTCAGCAGCAACATTGAACAGACCATCGTGGAAGATAAGCTCTTTAGATTGCGACAAGTATGCAGAAGACGGTACAGTAAGCTGTGGATGAGACGAACTTGTAATACTGCTTTTCTGGCGCAGGCTTCGGCCTTATATATTGGTCACGATTTCTCAGGACTGCTATTCTCACCAGCCAGTATTGGCCCATTGTTTGTTTCTTCGAAAGACAGGATGGAACGGAAGTCTTAGGTCGTGAAAGTGAGGGCCGTAACCGGATTAGAGCAAATTGGATACGCGAGAGACACTAATAGTGGATGCAACGGGAAGATGGTACGATTATGAATAGATGAGCTGTAATATTGCATGTCTAGTGAGGAGCCTGACCTTTATATGTTGGCCACGACGTCTCATCTCGCTGAATGGTTCCTGGAAACGCACCAAAAGCTCCTGAAGACAGTGGGTCTGTTGCGGGGATCATACTTGTGAGCTCCAGGGAACTTTAAAGACCCTAGGAGCTCCCTAAGGATCTCTGCAAGTATGACTGGTGACTTGTCGCGGGTCCCTGACTTATCAGAATGCCACAGGGCTGCATAGAGAGGCGGTCGCCTTCATCCAATTCATGACCACCAAAACAAGGAGACCTCAGCTAGAAAAGACACATTCCTTCACTGCGGTAGGCAGCTCCGTATGAGTGATGTTGCTGATGAGGTGAATTCGTATGATTTCAGACGAAGCCGTACTGGGGTATAAAGGAGTGGCTTCGGCCCTTGGTTGGCATCTCAATCGTTAGAATCGTTTCTCATTTCCAGCATATCACCAAGTCATGTCTTCGTACCAACCGTGGGGCGGTTTTATTCTTAACGAGATAGGTATCGGGGAGGCTCGAATCTGCTGCGGGACTACCAAGACGGGCGCACCGTGCAAGAACTCCATCAAAATCCAAGACATCAAGGCTGGCCAACAGCAACTGGCAAATCTTGCAGCACGACCACCCGACTTCTCGACTTTACGGCCTATTTTATGTTACGGCCTATTTTATGTGATATTGCAAAAAACTTTCTCTGTGTCAGATGGCACCGGCAGCGACAGGCCAACCAAGTTGGCCAGCAGTGGTATGAGGCCGTGGCTCGCTGCCCGGAACAAGCCGGTCACATCTCCGAGGATGCTTCTGTAGCATTTGATACAGATGCCAGTCAGAGCCAGCGACCCACCCTCACGAGTCCCTCAGAGTCGGAGATTCCCCGCAGGGTTACTCGTCAGAACGAGGAGAGACAAATGCTACCGGGCCGTGACTCCGTTCCTCTCCAGACATTAGAAAGGACAGTTCGATACGTCACGGCATCGATGCTGCGCACCGACAGTGTTCCGTGGTGTATCTCATCGGCTGAACCAGCCACTCTATCCGGGTTGAATATCGGGGCGGGGATGCAACGTCTGGAACTGCACAGCCTCATTCGTAGCGACGAGGTGTCACTTATACATTGTCCATTTTGTCTGGGTGATGGGGAAGACCACGCGGATGAGAGCGTGATCCTACGTTGCAAAGAGTGCCGGGGATTAGCTCATCTAGGCTGCGTGGAGGAGTGGCTGGAGAAGCGCGAGGTGGCATCTAACGTGTCCTGCTGTACCTGGTAAGTCTCGATTAGCCTCCCCAGTTACTTCAAATGCTCATACGCCGTAGCCGAAGGGACGACGCTCTGGATGCCCTGCTCCGCCCGCCGAGGACGATCACGACAAATCCCGACATCGATGTTGAAAACGCGAGAGTACGTGCATCTCCAGTGGCGGAAGAGACGAATACCATCGAAAACCCTCGGCGGGCCGGTTCGGCCCGTCTCCCGGCGCGGTCAGGGTCATCGCGCCGCAGATCAACAATGTCTGGTGTGGGAGGCAGTGTCCGTCGGTCAGCCCGTCTGGCTAACACCACTCCTTCCCTTCGCCGGTCGTCGCGTCTGAACCGATCACAGCCACAAGGTGGTGCATACGTCGGTGGTGGGTAGATGAACGAGTGTGCGAGGTACGGAGTCAATATTCATTCGACTGTTTCCGCACATGCCTAGACAGCTGTTAGATGACAATCCATTCTGGTCACCGCCATGAATCAAATTGCGCTGCAAATGTGCGAGAAGACTAGTAACACGCAACCTTAATAATTCATCAAACTTTGGTGACATGGATGCGGAGGCGGGGAGATCTGGGGGTTCGACAGTAGATAGTAAGACGGGCGTGCAGTAGCTTTGAATAAGACGAATTAGAGTCAACTCGGACGCCTGCGGAACACGTAGAATGTTAGTATATCATACTTGAACGGAATACAATGGAATTACCGTCTGTCCTCCTCGCGCCTTACTATCAAAGCCTCATATGCTGCAGAGAGTGCAGACATTGTCCGAATGTTATTGGAGAGCAGCTTTGACGTCCTCATATGCCCCTGGTGAGCCTGGATCGGATGGAACCCCGTAGAAAGCCCGATCCTCGTTCAGCGCAATCGTAGCATAATATGTCGACGTGTGCGACAGACCGGTAAAGAGGCACATTCGGTGTGTCTGACGAGCGAATTGCTGACGGCAGTCACAGGACATCACTTCGTTTGGGAGGGCTGTACCAAAGGGGTCAGCGTTGTTCCCTGGATGATTAATGACCATTTACCTGCTTTATCGTGGAGAAGCCCCGCCTCAGCGTTTGCACATTTGTCATCATGAAGCACAACATGGTAGTCCGGGCCGCTGGAGCCGAGTGTGCGAAAGGATTCCGTCTCATTGTCTTCCCAACTGACCAAAATGCCCCCTGGGTATGCCTTCAACTTGATGCTGTGCGGCAAGTATCGTAGTCGCCGTCCAATCTGGCGCATGAATTTCATTTCAGCTGGTCGAGACGTCGGATGCGCTTTGAACATGGACGCAATCGATCGAACCAAGAGCTCTTCCACCACATGGCAACAGAAAAAGGGGGCGTTTGTGCCGGCAAGGTTGCTCGGAGACCAGGGCCGGCAGAATGACCGGTGGTGCATACAAGCAAAGTCCAGCCATCGGCAATGTATCTTGAGCGTACCATGTCCCTTGTCAAAGTATACGTCGACTTTGCCGGCCGAACCTCGGACGTAGACTACCTGAATATGGTCGGTGAACTTCAACAGAGCGAAGCAGGCTCGCAACGCGCGGTCGACTGTTCTTGCGAATGTTGTGTCTGGGACGACGCAGGGCTTTGCATCCTTAAACAGCTCTTGCTGCTCCTCTTCGACGGTTCGGATGGGGCAGTGGGCACGCAGCATGTGCCACAGCGTGTCGGGCAGGCGTGTCGGGCGCTTGCCGAGGCTGTCCCGGATTGTATTCGTGGTCTGTATGCATCAGTTGTTAAATTACGGAAATGTCTATACCCGTGAACATACCTGGTCATTGCTCCTCTCGCTATAAAAGAATTCCTTATCTGCTGATTCTCGCAGCAGGTACTGCCAGATCTGACGCGCCGTCAACGGCTTTAGGAGAGGGCCTATCATCTCGGCGTCGGCACCGGGATTCTTCCGCAAAATATCGACAAGTAGAGGCAAGATGATGTCTTCCTGCTTGCGTAGAGCTTCCTCCCATATCTGTTGCACTTGGCGAGCCGCATTCCTCCAGGATTACAGTCTGTGACGATCGCGGCAGGTGGTCAAAGAGGCAAAATTGTACGCGAAGAGGAATGCGCCACCCACGGTGGAATTGGTCAAGGTGATCCCATTGTGATACAGCTGACGTCGCAGCTGGGGATCAAGAATTAAGTCGCCATGTGGTGTGGAAATGATACCGGCAGGGTAGGTGAGCCCGCGAATGTCCATCGTAGTCGAGCGGAGCCAATCCACAAACGCATCTAGCGCGACTGGTCGGCCTGACTTGGCCCGCCTCGCGCCGATTACGACTGCCACGTCCCTCCCCACAAGGTAACGTAGGCTTCCCATGTCGAGGGCAGGATCGGTCCGTTCGATCGAATTGGTTTTCTGAGACGGTGCGACAGTACAAGAAACCGATGCGTCTGTGTGCATGTCAAACCTCCAATTGCAACCACTCGCGGTGATACTCACTTGGTAACCATCTCGAGAGAGAACCAAGGCCGCCAGCTTGAGACCCTCCCCGTGACGCCCCACAAGATGGTCGTGGGCACCGTGGACATCTTTGGTTGAGAATCCCATAGCTAGAGCATTGATGGGTAGTCGCATGCATGGATTTGCGATGGTGATTCTGCCGGTCTTTTTTTCGTACTGAATGAAGCCTAGTGCACGTCGATTCTCACGCTCCGCTGGCTGGTCGGCAAGGGTTTGATGGGGAACAATGATTGAGAGATGGTCACTGTAGTCTTCCAACAATGGCTGGAAGCTCTGACGGTCAAGATTGAATCTTTCTATGATGGCGTCCTTCCTGCGTGGATTAGCGTTTGTCTAGCGGAAGAGGCTGGCACGTACCAATTTTGATACAATTCCCGAAAAGCATCTGCTGACACCCAGTCTTTGACGTAGCTGGGGGAGATGCCGAGAGACACCACGCGTCGGGGCGCTCGGTTGGTAGCGAGTGTACGTTTCTGGCTCTGTAGCAACTCGCGTTCAAGCTGCTCGTTCGCCTGAGCCATCAGGCTACTATCCTCGCGGCTATCATCCTCGCTTGTGTCAGTATCATGATTGGTTGCCATACTTGAATGTCACGTAGGTGAATCAAAGTGAGTTGGTTTTGGGAAGAGAATTGACTGGAGAAGGGTGACGGAATTTATATTCTGGTTTCCGTACTGAACCATGAGACCTATTACAAATGTTGAACAACGGTCATCTCTCTATCATACTCTAACAGTCCTATGATGAAGGCAAGTGCCTCACTTACTTGAGCCTTGCGTGTAGGATTGACAAGCGAACGTTCTAGGCGCTCAGTGGTTTCGAGTTGATGCTCAACGTTAACGGCGTGGCTCACGTTTTGCGGGTGATGCGGTAAACGTTCGCCCACTGCTTTCCTGGTGTCCGCTTAACAATGAGTCAACATGCGTGCAAAATATCTGCTCAGTTTCTATCTTGGCACCACATTTACAGGTAACCGAAATGAGCATGCAAAATGTGGTAGCACAAACGATTGTTCTCTTCTATAAGGAAATTGCTCATGAGTTTAGGCGTAACTTACCAGATAGGAAACTTGTTGACTCCATACAGTATGACCTACGCACCATTCACAAGGAGTAATAACTAGACGGACTCATTCTTCTTACTAAGCAAGACGGGCAAGACGGAGGGTTGCCAGTGATGTGTTTGTCTTAGGCCGTTCCGGAAAGCGTATGGACCTCAGGGAGCCAAGCCGATTTGGCGCCTTTCACAATTGCTAAAGTCGGCAGTGGTCGCAACGAGCAGGCCTGTTGACCCCAGGAACGCAGAAGGGGAGACAGGATTCATCACACATCCCTCTAGGCACCTGGTCTATTCTAGGAAAATCTGGTCTTCCCCCAGTTCTACAATATATCGGTTTTTCGATAGCAAATAGCATTGACGAATAATCTCCAATCTTTTCTAGGTCTGGCTCAGGAACAGGAGCCGGAGATGGAGACCCAATACTACCGGCCTTTTCCCACCTGTGAGTTAGCTTTTCGTTAGCTAGAATTGACGCCACTATACTGCTGTGTAGGTGTCCCCCTTATGCGATAATCTTCCCTAACGAGAACCTTACTTCAGATTAGGCATAAAACGACCAAAATCATCTCAGCAGTGACAATGAGCCGTTTCATTGGTTTGCTAGAGAGGCTACTTGTAATTATCTGCTAAGTTTTGTATAAATACATCTGGATTCAGGTCTGTTGCCAAGGGTTTGTGTGCAAAGGGAAGGCCGCATCTGGGAAATATGTGGGCAGCTCCGTGCGCGGTCGTAAAGACAATCGGAAGAGTCTCGGCTGATCATCCCTAGGGCTAGAGATGATATCCATTATTTGTCTGCGCACCCAGTAGAGATCGTATCTGCCATATGTGGTCGAAGACAGGTGGAACAGATGCTCCTCAGTTGTCTGGCCCGTGAGCTGATCTATCTCCGTGAGGCGTATCTCCACGCAATGTAGTAGCCTGGCTGGGATAAATGCTGACATATAGACCATCACATCTTCACATTGAGTCGTAGCGGAAAGAAGATCTGGGCCCGGCCAGTTAAAGCCCGCTTGAAGATTCTCCGGATCAGGAAAAAGAACACACTCCACTGAGGGTGGTATCGAGCCACTTGGGTCAATACGTTGGCCTCCGATAGTTGAATCTAGCAAAATACCATCACATTCAGTGGCCAGGAGGGGTGGTGTTGCTGGGATGTCAGATGAGGTGGACCAAAACTCGTGAAGGCCAATATATTCTAGACTGTGATGAGCTTGGAACTTGACGTTGTGGTGCAGTGCTTGGGGATACCTTTATCCTCAATGTTCATGTTTAGCTGTCATGGCCTTTGACAACCAAGTGATAGTCTTCCCAGAATTTAACAAGGAGGCGTAGTATGAGCGACTGGAGACTGGACAAGCCTTTTATATAACTGAAGGCCTAGATCAGAAGGTCAGGGATGATAGATTGTTACTTTCGACGTAGTAAAAGTGCCTTTACCAAGAGCCTTGAAGCCACTTTACTTTCCTCTTGACGTCATACTGCCTAGAATGGTATACAATGTTTTGATATCTGGGCCATTTCCATTGACCAACGATTCCCTGTTAACTAGCACTGGTGAGCGTTGGGATTGAATCTAAAACAAAGTATGTGGTAAAGTCGAAAGTTTAATGTGACAATGCCCAGGTTTAGCAAAGAACGTTGAAACGTTTAACATCAACATCAACATCAACATCAACACTAACATCAACATCAATATCAAGTCAACATAAAACCTGAGCCTTTTCAACGCCGTTGAACCCGTTGAGCCCCGGTGTGGTAGGAGGGAGTGAGGTGGTTAGGTTGTGAGATTGTGAAGAGAAGAAATTTCGTAGATCTCGCCACAGTTCATAGTGTCCACATTTTCTCGGTTCAGGTACGGTAAATTTACTGGTCAAACATTTCTTCACTTTGGTGACCTAGGACAACTCTGCCCCGTCTCTGCCAAACAGACAAGACTAACATATATAAACGGACATCCAACACTCTATTTTCTCGATTCTCATCAATTTTGCTTTCGTTCCTCTGAGGAACAAAGGAAATGCACTTCTCAATCTTTGTCCTTCTCGCCAGCGCCTACGCGAACATCTCCTTCGGCGGCAGTGTTGAGGTTTTTGATTCCGATGGTCAATGCATAATATGGTCTAATGATAACCATGGTTGCACGGGACATTCTGCACCTTTTGCTAAACTGGATGGACAGGACTGTTCAAGTAAGGAATTATCTGGAACTAGGATGGACATGATTCTAACGAGCGTCTAGAATTGGGCGAAGTGAACGGTACCCGTCAGGACCACACTTGGCTTTATGTGTATGCTTGTGGCACGGAAAATGGTGCGCCAGCTGCACTTATTAAGGTGGAGCAGACTGGCCAGGTCACCTTTGCCAATCAGAATGGAGATAAGGCCGCATGTGCATTGAACAATGGACTGAGGATTGGCAGCCATTGCACTCCTTCAGACTCTACGTCTGCCTCAAATTCAGCCCCGGCTCCCATTTTATCTCCAGCTTCGTCGTCGATTCCTCATCCATCCTCGACTTCCTCGTTGGCGGTATCCACTTGTGGTTGTTTCCCAAACTGAAGCAATGTTGCGGATTTGGTACAACAGACATTACTCTTGGAACGGATTGGGCATATTGTTCACTTCTTTGGTACAACGACCCATTAGAACTCTAATATATCTTCCAGTGTTTTCCCCCATTGCAAGATATTTTGTATCAATGCTCTTACTATAGCAAGTAAAATAGATTAGACATATTCAATTTTTACAGCACGGAATGGCGATATGAGCTTACCAGTCATAGCAGGGCAGAGTAGATCCCACCTTGCGCTTCTCCGGCCACTCTTCTACACAACCCAGATGAGCTAACATCACACCTGGCACCGTTTGTGAGGCAGGACCACGCGCTCGTCCGCCTAGTCTTCAGTCAGCTTCAGCATTGGCACTGATATTGAATTTCGATAATGTGGCTAGTTGAGACGTCGAAATTCATCATGGAACGTTGTTGGTATATAGCCATGAGGCGGTGGTGTATCGGATGATTCTTTCCTGTGACTCGGGAGGAGTGTCTGGTAATGCTCTCGTGGCAAGCAACCTCCAACTGAGCCGGTGAGATACAGAGATACACCACGGAGCGCTGTTGGTTTGCAACATCGAGACCGTGACGTACCTGCGGATTCTTTCCGAAGGCCTGAGAGGAACCGGGTCGCGGACCGGGGATAATGTGGCTCTAGAGGAAAGCACCGGTTCTGAGGGGCGCCCAAATGTCGATCGCTGGCTCTGGTCCGCTTTGGTACTCTATCCGTTGCAACGGCGGCGGCCTCAGAGGTGCGTCTGGTATGTCCGGGGCTCGATTGGCAGCCTCATACCACTGCCGACCAAGCTGGTCAGCCTGTCGCTGTCGGAGCCATCTGGCACAGAGAAAGTTCCTCGCGATATCAAACAAGGTGGAACATAAAGTAAATGAAGGCAATCATTCTGGCAGGTCATGCACCGCCACAAGTCACTTGCATGCTTCTGGTCGTCTTAGAAGAGCTCCTAGGATATCCTGGGCTCCCTGGAGCTCCCAAGCATGATCCTCGGGTGGAGACACTGTCTCCAGGAACATTCAATTGTTCTCAGGAGCTATCTACTTAGAATAGAAGTCCCGAGAAGTCGTTCTCTAATATCAGTCTCAGAACCCTCCTAGAAAAGCAGTGATAAGTTCTTCTCATCCACAAGCTTGCCGTCCTCTGCATACTTCTCGCATTCTACAAGAGCTTATCTCCCATGATGGTCTGTTCAATGTTGCTGCTGAAAAGTCTCAATTCTTTAGTGAGGGCATTGGCTAATTTCCTGCAGGCAATCCTCCAAAGCCTACCAAACCAAATTCTCATGCTCATTGCCACTCAGCTAAACGTTCGTGACATGGCCTCCTTGGGCAAATCATGTTGGAATCTTTATCACAGATTGCAGCCCAGCATCCTCAAGTACAACATTCAGTTCCAGAACAGCGATCTCCTTCACCTGGCAGCCAGAGACAACGATTATGCTCGGGCCGAGCTCCTGCTTCTTTATGGTGCCAATGCCAACACCTTCCTGCATGGAAAGACTCCGTTGATGAGAGCTATTCAACGTGGATCGTTAGACGTTCTCGAACTTCTACTCAGTCATAGGAATATTGATCTTCGGTTGCAAAATCAAGAGGGAGAAAGTACCTTGACCTACGCCGTCCAATACGGAACCTGCGCAGGCAAGGGAAGGTTGGTCAAGCCCCAGCTTGGTAACAAAACCAGACACGAACACGACAGGACTGTGCCTCCTATGGACACTTGCACTAGTCACGTTGGATCTCTTCCGTGGCTATGGATTCCGTTCAATGGTCCGAGAGCTAAGAGCGGTCGAGGCTATCGACTTAGAAACTGGGTTCGACGGGCCAAGTCTCAACGTTGATGCAACTTGATCGTTTCCGAGGGGAGCATTTAGACTTTGATAAACTGTGAACGCCAACGTTACGAAGTTTACCGTTGCACTGGTAGAAATTATGTATATTATATCATGAAGAGATATGCGGCCTATTTAAGCACTCATGAGAGTCAGATTACATCCAGCAACAAATCGGCCACCATGAGCTCTTCGAAACGTCCTTTGTCTTCTCCTACATTCCAGTCCTCCAAAAGACAACAGGTACATCGAGAGACTGACGGTGAGTTGCCGGAGCAAATTCACGATCAACCACCTGAGAAAATCATTTCGGCGGACGGAAACAAGGTTATATAGCCTCCCACTTATTGTATGACTATGCTGATTTAGGCTTCCTCTCCTTCAGCAAGCCTCACCACGGAGTTTGAATACATATTGCGTCATCACAGCTCCCTCGCAGCTTCTATCGTCGGCCTTCTTGACTTGTATCTCTGCTTGTGGAAATGCTACGTTGTCGATTCTGCATTGAAGATACGACTTGAGGAAGAGCAATGTCATCTTCAGAGGTCAATCGAGTGGCTGACCGCCGAATGTGATGTACTGCGCCAGTGCTGCAACGATCAGGCTCTGGAGCTGTTTGGCCGCAGGCAAGCTGTGGCTGCCTTGAATGATGGGATTGTCGAGGTTTTGAAGGCGAGCGAGAAACGCGCCTTCAGGATGATTGAGTTAAACTAGTGTCTCCACGGCACGATAAAGGAGAATACAAGGAGAGCTGGTTGTTTTTTGGCGTCCGTTATGTTTGCAAGTCTCATTCTCGGTGAGCGATCGCTTACTTTTGCTATGGCCAACATCACTTGTCCACGGCTTCTGTGTGCGAGTGTCTCTGCAAGTGAATATGTCGGCTACGAAATGTTCCTCTCAGGTTTGAATCAGCTTCTATTCCATTCCTATTTCCCAACTCCTTCCGGTTTTCGACATAAATCTAATTTTATATTCCAAAATATTGGTTGTTCCATTTTAACTCAACCCGTAAAGGGAGGCTTGTGGTGGGAATTGTATCTCTTTTTCCACTACCACTATCCAGGATCAGACCCTTCCCCTTGGACACTTTGCGGGGGATCAAATCTTAATCACACTTTAATGTGCAATAATTGATTTCAGCCACGGGCGATTTCTTCAACAACAATGGCATAGCTGAGGCTTCTGTGACCCTTTGCTGATATAGTCGGTTTATTCATTGGTTATATCATTTTCGGTGTCCAAAAAACGCTAATGTAGAGACTTCAAAAGTGGAAGGGTCTGTTATAGTCTTATCATCATCTTGGATTTCCCAAAATATCTCCTCCGATGATCGTTCCACTGCCGCCATGTTCCTTTCACTCCCCATCATTCACTGTGCTCTGAGCTAGGACCCCCTCGAAGTACCGGTCCCAATCCTTAAGAATATCAGACAATCGAATCCGAGATGACTCTAGTGCCTGGTCAAAAAATTGCAACCGAGCAATTTGCTCATCGTGACACGACTGCATTTTGTTCCTCTCGTCGGTCAATTGTCGGTGAGTCTCTCGTAGACCGTGATTCGCTTTGGCCAACTTGCTTCCCTCTATATGCTTCGATGTGCATGACTCCCACAAGCGCCGATACTGTCCGACGATTCTTGCGGCTTGAAACGCAAGTTTAGGGTCTTCGCGTTCGAGCTGCGCGAGAGCTTCCATAGCAGGCTCAAACGGCTGATCCATCAAGGGAGGTCTCTGTGGGTCTTCGGGCTGTCCAACGGTGGTCAGCTCAATCATCAAAATGGTCGTGCTTTCCCTACTCACAGCAGGTGGGTCCGAGGGTGGATCGACCGTAGTCTGCGGGTTGTCTTGATTCTCGGGGGCAGTTTTGCCAATCGGAGGATGGTCATTTGGGAGCTGATCCTCCGCATGGTCTTTGACAGGTCGGGCATGAGAAGCGTCCATATTGAGTCGAGCGTGATCGTGGAAGATGCCTTTGCTGCTTCGCGACGCTGCACGAGAAGTTATATCTTTTTCGATGTACGTTTCAGTGAACAGAAATAGAAATTGTTCCAAAATAATGACTATACATACAATTAAGCGTATTATTAGGGTGGTCAAACGTTGATAGTGTGAATCAACGGATTAATTCCCTGGCGAAATGATCACCTTCCCCGCTCATGCCCACGCAACTGCGCATGAATGAGGCCAGTTGAATCAGATTCTGTACACAGTTCGAGGATTTAGGAAACTGGTTCTACTTGCAACATCTGCACGTCCCGTACAGTATAGCACTCGCCAGTTGCTACCCCATCCTAGCTATGTCCAGTACCTTATCTTACGGACTT
>CDHK01000017.1:129630-245028 GCA_001048715.1 Penicillium brasilianum
TAAGAATATCAGACAATCGAATCCGAGATGACTCTAGTGCCTGGTCAAAAAATTGCAACCGAGCAATTTGCTCATCGTGACACGACTGCATTTTGTTCCTCTCGTCGGTCAATTGTCGGTGAGTCTCTCGTAGACCGTGATTCGCTTTGGCCAACTTGCTTCCCTCTATATGCTTCGATGTGCATGACTCCCACAAGCGCCGATACTGTCCGACGATTCTTGCGGCTTGAAACGCAAGTTTAGGGTCTTCGCGTTCGAGCTGCGCGAGAGCTTCCATAGCAGGCTCAAACGGCTGATCCATCAAGGGAGGTCTCTGTGGGTCTTCGGGCTGTCCAACGGTGGTCAGCTCAATCATCAAAATGGTCGTGCTTTCCCTACTCACAGCAGGTGGGTCCGAGGGTGGATCGACCGTAGTCTGCGGGTTGTCTTGATTCTCGGGGGCAGTTTTGCCAATCGGAGGATGGTCATTTGGGAGCTGATCCTCCGCATGGTCTTTGACAGGTCGGGCATGAGAAGCGTCCATATTGAGTCGAGCGTGATCGTGGAAGATGCCTTTGCTGCTTCGCGACGCTGCACGAGAAGTTATATCTTTTTCGATGTACGTTTCAGTGAACAGAAATAGAAATTGTTCCAAAATAATGACTATACATACAATTAAGCGTATTATTAGGGTGGTCAAACGTTGATAGTGTGAATCAACGGATTAATTCCCTGGCGAAATGATCACCTTCCCCGCTCATGCCCACGCAACTGCGCATGAATGAGGCCAGTTGAATCAGATTCTGTACACAGTTCGAGGATTTAGGAAACTGGTTCTACTTGCAACATCTGCACGTCCCGTACAGTATAGCACTCGCCAGTTGCTACCCCATCCTAGCTATGTCCAGTACCTTATCTTGCGGACTTACCTTTCACCTATATCTCCCTGTTCGGGCCCTGATGTTCGTGTCCGCAGAGATTGTTGAATCTGCCCATCAGCCGTATGCATTCACAGGATCAGACAGCAACCCCATCAGCGGAGGAGGATGGTGGAAAATACCACAGCGGTAAGTTCTATGGCCTCCTCGTGGTTATTCAATGACTCGCTAAACAAGCCATGCAGAGTGGAACATTTTCTGTCCTCCGCAAGGCTCCTGTCAATGGCCTAGCCTCCACGCCGATTACAGCCAAGTCCCAGTAGACTGGGATTTCCAAAGCACTACCTGGCCCGATAGGGAATGTGTCATATCTGCTCCTACACAGCAAGATCAACTTCATAATATGAACTGGTTCAAAGATGGGTCCGTCCTCGAGTCGGAGGTCCAGGTTTTCACGAGGAATCCCACTATCGAGCCATACAGCGTGATCAAGCCAAATATGAGCGACAAACCGCCCGACGGTGGTTGGAGGACGACGTCCTGGCAAGACTTTGAAGAATTCACACGCCTCGTCTGTGACAATCAAGGACACTCCAGCCACACCCTCAACAGCATACCATGGCAGCTTCCGCGGCGGCAATTCAAGTGCAGCGTTGCGAAGTGCAGCAGTCGCTTTCGATATTTCAAAGGCCTGCAGCGTCATTTGTCTGGCCACTTGGCTGAGGAGTCATATGTCTGCTGGGTTCCGGAGTGCCAGCGCAGCTTCACGCGTCGCGATAACCTCAAATCCCACTATGCCACCCATGGAAGACAAGGAGGCCGCAATCGCTACGTGGCTAGCCTTGATCCAACTAGCTCTATATACGACCCTTGTTTCCGCGGACAGTTGACGTCCGATGGCTTGCCGGTCAGAGAGGCCAACATAGGCTTGCCCGATATTTGAACTGGGTTTGCCTCCAGGAGCGAACGGCTGAGAGCAGGGGGTATGAACAATGACGGACGCTAGAGGTGATCGGCGGAAGTGCGGAAACACGGCGACGCGACACGAGTTTCTACTTGGGCGAACCTGGTTTTTGCTGTCATATTTGAGCAATAAATAACACGACACGGAAGTGAAGGCTGAATTGAACACCGAATGGCCAGACCCATGAGAGAGAACTGATCGAACACAAGAAATCTAAATATCGCTCGGAAATGACGACGCGCGGAGGATTCGAACGCGCGACCCCAGTGGAGAAGGTAACCACTAGGCCAAAAAATGCATTTGTTGATAAATGCCTTGTTGCTAAGTTCAAGTTGTTTCGGTAAGGATCGACCACCCGACGATCTCATAAGTTCCGGATGGATTTTTATTCTTCTTCGGTCTCAATTGGGATTATTCAGGCCAAGGAAAGTTGTTCAAAAGGCAAAGGCTTTTTAAAGCACGCAGTCTTGCTAAATGGCTGTGCGCCTGTGGCCATTTCTACGTGTTGGTCTTGGCTATAATATACGTTCGAATCAAAAGGACAAGATATATATTTTGTACAATCAGGTCTAGAAAGCATTATAGTATTATGTACCCTTGAATCTGCATACACTATTCCCACAACACGGCAAAGAAACATGCGAGCCATTCAAAATCAAGAAATAAGATCAAACAAGTCGCCGTCCAAAAATGTAACGGATCCCATCGGATCTGGTAAAATGTCTGTTGTGGTTCCTAATGTCAGAAATCGCGACCGCAAATTAACACCAATCGGTTCTAATTGGCAAAGCCGCAATTGGTATCACCAATGTTTATTTGCGAAGTGAGCTGCCAAATATTCCAGTCTACCGCCTAATAGTCGCAGCACAGAAATGTACTTTTGATGTTGCCAGTGCGGTCGTTCAGTCAACAGATGCTGCGGTGAACAAAATGCCTCGTTGGAGGATCGTTTGAAACCATCATCAATCAGCGAATTGACCGTCACCGTTGAATTATGCGTGTGGGATACAATGTTAGGTGCAGGTGGGGTCTTATTTGCGGCGCCAGGGATGAGCCTGGTTCACCGCCTGGTGATTCACAGTTTCAACGTTTCACCACTTCCGTTTATCAACGCAGCGTCAACACCATCCTCACCGTCNAGAGGGAAGGAGGCACTAACAAGCGAGAATAAGCTAGTGCTGGGGGTCGACTGACTGCGAGTTTCTTTGGCTGTGGAGAGGAGGTCAGCGCATTCCGGCGGTCGCGTTGCCCCGCAAGCGTCCCCAAATTGTGACGCGAGCCTAGGCATTGTCATCCATAAACCTTCAATCATATATCCGTACTTGAAATTGTCATCGTCTATTTTGTGAAGTTTATCTTGTCTGTCCACGACCAGTCTAGGACCCTTTGAGCTTTGTTAAGACAAGAGACAGGATCGGAGGAGCAATGGCCATAGCCAGCAAATTGAAGATATTGAAGATCCATAGGACAGGTCTGTTAACATGAACAGCCTTTCAATCCTTGACATTACAGTCCAACTTTCATGATATCGCGAGGAACTTTCTTTGTGCCCGATGACACCGGCGGCGACGGGCCAACCGGCTGGGTCGGCCGTGATATGGAGCCGTCTTCCGTGACCGGCAACATGCCAGTCCTCCCTCCCAGGTTGCTGCTGAAGCACCTTACATTGAAGCAGACCATAGCTGGCTATCAACATTTGGGTGCCCTTGAAAATTAGTAATCAGCGTCACACCTCCGCGCCATGGTGAACAAGGAACAGCGCTCTCCATGCTGCATCTCACCGACTCAACCAGCTGCCCTATTGGGATATAATATCGGGTAAGGGATTCAAGACCTGGAACTACATAGCCTCGGTCTCAGCGACGAGGTGCCTGCTATCTATTGTCAGTTTTTTTTAGAAGGCGATGAAGAGCAGGTGGACGAGAGTGCGGTCCTGCAATGTAACCAGTGCTGGGGATTAGTACAACTGAGCTGTGTGAAAGAATGGCTGGAGGAGCGCGATGGGGGATCTTACGTATCCTGCTGTATCTGGTTAGTTCTAACTAGCTTCCCAGTGGATTTAAGTGCTCACACAATGTAACCGAAGGGACGAAGATCTAGATGCCCTGCTCCGCTCACCGAGAGCGAGGGCAAATCCTGACCTAACACGTGAAGACACGCACGCAGCTCCAGTGGTGGAGCGTACGGATACCACTGATAGCAATCGGCAGATGAGTTCAGGTCGTCTACCGGTGTATTTAGTGTTATCGTTCCGCAGACGAGCACTCCCTAGCACAAGATGCAGTGTCCTTCGGCCAGGTCGTCTGGCCGATAACAATAGTTCGTCTCGCCGGTTACCGCGTCTGAACCGAACGTGAACGTAAGGGTATTACCCCGACGTGGGCGACTGCG
Organism: Penicillium brasilianum; assembly: GCA_001048715.1. NCBI lineage: Eukaryota > Fungi > Ascomycota > Eurotiomycetes > Eurotiales > Aspergillaceae > Penicillium > Penicillium brasilianum. The sequence goes on from CDHK01000017.1 coordinate 133,843, forward strand.
GTATGAATAGAATGCGGGAGGTGAGACTGTATATTGGATGCAAAGATACGGGATATCATATGCCCCTAGCACTTCTTAGATGAGTATTTACTTATATCCTCGAGAATTAAGACCCGTAACATACCCCAAAAATTACCCTCACCGTGTTCACCGTGGATGAGGAGTCTCGCGGGGGTAGGTATTCCACATTTGATCGCATCCAAGATAAGGTGACTACACCAAATCGAAGCAATCTCGGGCGCCTGCATATACATGGAGTGTTAGCATAGAACGTGCTGGGTTCCATAGCAATGATCATACCGCTTGTCTTCCGGTAACGTGGGGGTCGCCCGCGCCGTACGTTCCTGTCAGATCATCATATACTGCAGAATGCAGAGCGAACCACTTTCCGAATGGTCTACTGGAAAGATTTTCCACACTCGCATATGACCATGGCGATAGTCAATCAGACGGCACTCCATAAAAAAGTCGATCTGCAATCATGGTACAATATGTCGATGTGTGCGACAGACCGGTAAAGAGGCACATTCGGTGTGTCTGACGAGCGAACTGCTGGCGGCAGCCACAGGGCACCACGTCGTTGGGGAGGGCTGTACCAAAGGGGTCAGCGTTGTTCCATGGATGATTAATGACCACTTACCTGCTTTCTCATGGAGAAGCGCCGTCTCAGTGTTCGCACAATTGCCATCATGAAGCACAGCATGGTAGTCCGGGCCGCTGGAGCCGAGTGTGCGAAATGCTTCCACCACATGACAGCAGAAGAACGGGGCGTTCGGGTCGGCGAGGTTGTTCGGAGACCAGGGCCGGTAGAACGACCGGTGGTGCGTACAAGCAAAGTCCAACCATCGGCAATGTATATTAAGCATATCCTTTCCCTTATCAAAGTATACGTCGACTTTCCGGTCGAGCCTTCGACGTAGGCAACCTGAATATGGTCGGTGAATTTCAGCAGAGCAAAGCAGGCTCGCAACGCTCGGTCGACTGCTCTCGCGACTGTTGTGGGCGGGAGGGTGCAGGGCTTTGCATCCTTAAACAGCTCTTGCAGCTGCTCTTCGACGGTCCGGGTGGGGCAGTGGGCACGCAGCATGTGCCACACAGCCTGTCCGGCAGGCGTGCCTGGCGCTTGCCGAGGCTGTCCCGGATTGTGTTTGTGGTCTATCTGCATCAGTTATCAAAATGCGACGCTGTCTATCCCCGAGTACATACTTGATCATTGCTTCTCTCGCTGTAAAAGAATATCTTATCTGCTGACTCGCGCAGCAAGTATTGCCAGATCTGACGCGCCGCCAGTGGCTCTAAAAGAGGACCTATCATCTCGGCGTCGGCGGAACGGGCATGCTTCCGCAACAGATCGACGAGTAGAGGCAAGATGGTGTCTTTCTTCTCGCGTAGCGCTTCCTCCCATGTTTGTCGTACCTGGCGAGCCGTATCCCACCAGGATGCCAGTCGGCGACGATCGCGGCAGGTCGACGAATAGGCGAAATTGTACGCGAAGAGGAATGCGCCGCCCACAGCGGAATTGGTCAAGGTGATTCCATTGTGATAGAGCTGACCTCGCAGCTGGGGATCCAGGATCAAGTCGCCATGTGGTGTGGGAATGAGACCGGAACGGTAGGTGAGTTCGCGGATGTCCATCGTCGTGAGGCGGAGCCAATCCAAAAACGCGTCTAGTGCGACGGGTCGGCCTGGCTTGGTTCGCGTCCTGCCGATCACCACTGCCACGTCCCGCCCCACATGGTAACGTAGGCTTGCCATGTCGAGGGCAGGATCGGTCCACCCGATCAACTTGGTTTTCTGAGACGGTGCGACCGTACAAGAAATCGAAGCGGCATCTGTGTGCATGTCAAAGCTCCAATTGCAACCACTCGCGGCGACACTCACCTGGTAGCGATCTCGGGCGAGGACGAGGCCCGCCAGCTTAAGACCCTCGCCATGACGTCCAACAAGATGCTTGTGAGCAGCTTTGGTTGAGAATCCCATCGCTAGAGCATCGATGGGTAGTTGCATGCATGGATTTGCGATCGTGATTCGACCGGCCTTCTTTTCGTACTGAATGAAACCTAGTGCGCGTCTATTCTCACGATCCCCTGGCTGGTCGGGGACAACGATTGAGAGATGGTCATTATGGTCGTCCAAAAACGGCTGGAAGCTCTGACGTTCGAGGTCGAATCTTTCGATGATGGCATCCTTCCTACGTAGATTAGCGCTTGCCCAGCGAGAGAGGTCGGCACGTACCAATTTTGATATAATTCCCGAAATGCGTCTGCTGGTGTCCAGTCTTTGACGTAGCTGGGGGAGATGCCGAGAGACACCACACGTCGAGGCGCTTGGTATGTAGTGAGAGTGAGTTTCTGACTCTGGAGCAGCTCGCGTTCAAGCTGCTCATTTGCCTGGGTCATCAAGCGATCATCCTCGCTCGTGCCGGTGTCGTGACTGGTTGTCATTCTTGAATATTGCGCAAGTGAAGCAAAGTGAGTTTGGCTTTGGGAAGAGAAGCGGAGAAGGGCGACCATATTTATATTCTGGCTTTTGTGTGAACTAGGAATCTAGTTCTGAATATTGAGTGATAGCCATCTTTCTATCATACATATAAAAGTCTTCTGATGAGGAGCAAAGTGCCTCACTTCCTCGAGTGTTGCGTGTAGGATTGAGAAATGAACGTTTTACCCATCAAGTGATCTCAAGTTGATACTCACCGTTGACGGCGTGGCTCATATATGGTAGGCGATGCAGCAGGCGTTCGTTAACTGCTTTCGTGGTGTCCGCTCAACATTGAATCAACATGCTTGCAAAATATCTGGTCAGGGCGTGACACGGCGTTCCAGGTAACAGGCATTAGTCTGCAGAACTATGGTTTCCTAAACGATTTTTCTTTTGAATAATGGAGTTACTGACGACTTTTACAGGAAGCATCAGTCATCAGGAGGGCGGCATGTTGGCCCCCTACAGTATAGTGTGGCCTACGCACAAATTCAAAAAAGTAGTAGACGGACTTTCACCATTCTCACCATGAATGACGCGCAAGACGTGGAGTTCCAGGTGAAGCCTTAGGCCGTTCTAGGAAGCGTATGGGCCTTTAGAGCACTAAGCCTACTTGGCCCATTTAACAATTGCTCAAGTCGGCAGCTGTCCTGGAAATTTATTTCTATTTCGTATGCGTTCTCCTCTTGACATACCCGATGAATGGGTTCCATTTGAGGGAGAGCATAGTAGAGTTTCCTTCACCCAAAGGCAGTCTTATATACTCTTCGATTTCATAAGATCTGCCACGCCCTTCTGGATTATTTTACGAGCAAATGGAATTCGCTGGATAGAATATACGTTCTTTGTCTCTATCACGAATAACAGGGGTAATTTCATTCTTCTTCTCTTTGCGCATTGAAGTAAATCATTGCACTGCAAGTTACTGTAGTCTGGAACAGTTTGTATCTTCTGCAGGTTGGCTGGACCGCTTTTAGCTGCTGGACGGCACTTTTAGAGTTCGTGGCAAACTTCGAACCGTGGGTGGGTTGCAGGTGGGTGCCGCCGACGGCAGACGGGATCAACGTTGAACCGTTGCCAAATCAACATTATATATCCAATCTTCAGTCAATAAATGGTAGCATTATACCTGCTTATGGAAACCTTCCCCATAATTTCTTCGTCAGCCATTGACAGCGCTATCATTTTGCAAATGCATAGGGATCTGGGAATTATATCTGGGGCTAACGTTTTTGCTGCCATTTAAGGTGATTCAACATTTGTTGAAGTACTCGTTTCAGAGTTTGCGGCTACTCACCAGACGCCCCACTTGCTACCATAAGATACTATACATGAAGGAGTCGCCCCTTCGAACCATGGCTTGATAAATGCCTCACGCACTGAAAATGTTCATGGTGTGTTATCAACAAACAGTCGTTGAGAGATACAATCCGTAGTGTGGAGAAGAGTCTAGGTTGGGATTGGGAAGTCTTGGCGAGGAGAACGGTTCCGGATCTTTTGTTGGAGGACAAGATGGTTAAACAGTCGCCTAGTAGGAAAGTGTCCAAACCGGTCGTTCCACACAGAATCCCGACCGAGGACAAATCATCATCCATAATAGCCATGAAATTTAGGTTACTGTTACCATATGGTGAATAGGTGGTGATAGACACACCACGACGATGAATACACTTATTGGCCCGTGATCGCTGGTACAATGGACTGGGTACTCACCTGGGCTTGCAGGTAGTGAATGCACCGTACTTCCTCGCATTTAAAGAGAAATCTAATGAGCCGTTCGGCTATAAAATTGGAGAACCGCGTTTTTGTCGCTTGTCATTTCCTCAGACTTCCCACTTCGGCTTGGAGTTGCAGCCCGTATCCCTCAGAGAAGATCATCGTCCGAAAGTCCTAACACCGCAGACCTGATGCCATCAAGCAAAGTGCCCGATAATGTGGATGGATGCGACGAGGAAAACACTCTGCAGGTCCAGCCACTCTACGACAAAAACCAGAGCGGTGGTGCCAAAACATTCTTCTTTGGCATCTCGTCATCATACGTCCAGGACTGGGATGGGGCGGCTGCCTTCAGAGAAATATATCAGAATTGGCGAGTTGATTGCTGCCTCTCCGAAGAAAATGCTCACAAACTAAGTTTATCACAAATAGGAGAGATGCCATCTTGGCACGCTTCACCCTGAGCCGCCTCGACTTTCAGCCCGTCTATGAAGACCGGGGCGATTGTATAGCGATTGTTGTCCCTGATCCCTCCGATCGAGATCGGCAGGGTCGTGCTTTGGGATTCATCAAGTACGACAAACACAACGGTTGCGTGACAATCTCGAACTCCTGTGCGGAAATGGGACTGAATGCGCTTGAGCTCGGATACTCGTCGAAGCGACGCGCTTCCAACGCAGCTGGCTGTCATGGAGAGGGTCTCAAATTGGCAGCGCTGGTGATGGTTCGCGGTGGTTTGAATGTGGACCTCTTTGCCAGCCGAAACCACTGGCATTTTGGCCTATTAAGATCTCACTTTTACTGTGAAATAAAGCCGTCTGACCAAAATGGTTCCGTTGGCCGTGATCCTGCCGAGGACATGTTTCGGCTAAGCCCCACTGCAGACAGGGATGTCACTTTGGAGATTCGAGCCCCCCTGGAATCGAAGAAAACACTCTGTCGCTGGATGATTTTCACGGTTGGCTCACCACGACCCTGGATATTCGAGGATTAACGCATCCTTCGGACATCCTGGAAACCGACGCCGGGGATCTCATCCTTGATCCCAAATTCTACGGCCGCGTCTACCTCAACGGAATGCGCCTCCCGTGCTCAGGGTCGGAACTCCAGCGGTATCGATTTGCGTATAATTTTCTGCATGGGAAGGTGAATCGCGACCGACAGATTTTGGTCGAATCTGGTATGGTCGGATATAGTCATGGAAACTATTCGGGTATCTTTCACGTCATTCATACCCATTTTCAGACCATTCAGGCCGAGAGAAGTAATTAAGCTTATTCGATGGGGCAAGGATCGTGCCAATTGCATAGAGATGACCGTGGGCTTGTGTCGTCCTTCTATAATAGTCCGATAGCTTCTGCTTTCCTGCCTCAAGAGCTTGTCGCATTGCTTGTTTCCAGGCCACTTTTTTCCGTCCGAGCAGAGCGGATCCGTTTTGCACGGCGGAGCATTAAAAATGTTGAATTCCAGCGAGTCTTCACATCTTGGATTGGGACTAGGGCTGTATCCCCTGATTGAAGCTTCAAAAATGCGTCACGGCGTTGAGAACTAGCATTGACAAAGACTGCAAAGGCCCGGACCTTATAGCGATATAAGTAGTCTGAGTATTAAACAGCTAGGGAGAACATACTTTATTAAGTGTCGCGAGAATATCCTTATTCCCATCGGTCGGACGGGGTTTGAACTCCCTCTCAGCAGACTCATTGCTTGGCTCTAGCTTCATATGAACCAGAAGACCCTTGAGACTTAATTGAATCACATGTGCAATACATGGAACTCGAACGACTGGTGCACCGGTTACCTCTGCTAGGGTTTCAATCTCATCATTCAGACGATCTATCAAGGTTTGGTTATTCGAAGCATTGTCAGTGGTAATTGCTAAGATTCGATGGGTGATATTGTAGTCCTGAAGCCGCTTTAGAAGAACTGAGCATAGATTTTCCCCAGAATGAGTACCTTCTAGAGGTTCAAAACCTAGTAGAAACTCTCGGTAGTCCCAGTTCAGATCAATAAAATAACCAGTAATAGCCATAAAGGCCTGGGAGAACGGTGATGTCCAGCAATCAAGTGCAATTGAAAGCTTAGCTCCTTCGGGTAGTTGTTTCAAGATCGATTGCTGTTTATCTTGCCCAGTCTGGTTTATTTGCCGGTGAACTGTTCTTGCTGAGGGGAATTGAAGAGGCCTTGGTGATGCTTGCGCCCGCTGAAGAAGCTTCCGGAAAAGAGGATTCTCTGTTACGTGCCAGGAAGCAGATCAAATCAACTTGTGCATTTCAACGAAAGTATCAAGACTGGAGAGAGAAAAGAAGAGAAGAGAAGTATCTAGCTGAAGTTTCTCTCCTGAAAACCTCCTTCTTGCCCGATCGGGCAGCCGTGCCTCCTGCGGCCATGCCTGATGTCTCAGGCCAACTCAATTTAAATCGCATAACATCTCAGATCGTCACATTCTCCACAGTGAGATATGGCAGTCGAAGACCAGCAATAAAATCTAATAGATCCTCCATCTAAGCCTTCTCATCAAATCGTACTGATGCCGATCGCTGGGAGGGAGGGTAGATTTGTCCCTAATATATATGTTAGTCGAAGAAATCAAACTAGACTGAAGGACTTACTTGTCGCTCAAATAGCTCTCTAAGACTACCAGTCTTAGTAGCCTGGATAGCAAGCTTCTGGCACTTGGTCCCTTTTAAATGCCGTGTCATTGGCGTTGTCCCATGCCCTTTACGATTTGGATGGTCAAGGAGCTGGCCACACTCCTTACACAATATGCGTGGATCACCGGTCTGGGCATGTGTAACTTGATGGAGCGATTTTCACCCATCTAAATGGCGTTTACTCACATCAAAGAACTGGCTATTCTTCTCAGAAAGCACACTTCCATAGGATATTATAAGCCACCACTCAACAAAGTCATCTTTATTCATTTCGGTATAGAGGACCCAGTCTTTGATTATCTCCGTGCAGGACGATGGCCGATGTAATTGCTGATAATCGGTCGGAGAAATTGATATAGGGGCTGTTGGTTGACTGCTAAGGGGTTCTGGATCTAGGGCAGGATCAATTAGATCACCATAGAATGATGAGGAATATCCCTAGGATTGGGATGCCATTTCGGATAACAGCTAGGAGAAGGAATAGAAGAGTAGGAATAACATACGAAGAAGAGCATCAATAGAGACTAAGGTATAGCGAGTGATATATCATAAACAGGTGATTTTAGCTAGGAATCCGGGCGTTCTAATTGGCTATAATGTGCGTATTTCCGGATGGGCAAGGTTGGACATGTCCAAACCTGCCCATCAATCCTGAAAATTTGTTCAAGTCCAATTCCCCAGGAGTAAGCTCCCTCATCCAAAAAATAATTTCACCCTTCTATCCTCTAGTTAGAAACCTTAGTAAGGTTGTGTTGAAAAGAGATGGTTTCCCGGCGGAAACAAGGTCTTATACACACACACACACACACAGCGAAAAGGCATGCAAAAGATGAGATTAAAGAGAGACGATTCACAAGCAGGCAGGTAGTCAGCTTATTGACAAAGAAAAAGAGTTATGTTAAGTATGCTGATCGATCTCGTCGTCCGACGAGGAGGTTGAGTCATCCAATGAGGGGTAAGAAACCTCGACCACACAAAGGCACATACCCGCGTATGTGAGGTTGTCCATGTCAAATATATATTTTCAAGTTCAACTCTGCCAAAATAGTACTCTTATTCAAAACCCACCAACTTATATAGTAATGGGGCTAAATTATGAGCCTGTTAGAACTTTCTAGTAAGAGTTGTTAAGAATACATCATAATTTCATTATATTTCCTTTGGCAAGATAGTTTTCCTCTAGTCTGGTCATGTAGTGACTGGAACGAAGGTAAATAACAGTTTCTTATTCTGCTGAATCATGGATTTTGTGCCCGATTTTGTGCAAAAATGGGCGGGTTTGGGCAGGTTTGGTACTTAGCGTGTGCGGGCTGGACTGGGCGGGACTTAGCGTAGTTGGACTCTGGACATTGAAGGGGTGTCCATGGACGGACTCTGCTGAGGTCTACATAAATATGAAGTGCTTCTTTCTGAGCGTCTGACATGCCTTTATTGTGTTTTTTTGGGATGGTTAGCTTGGCGGCCAGGGCCACGAAGGATGGGACGGAAGTGGCAGAACCCTGTATTCTGATTGGTCTATCTAAATGACTAAGCAGGCTTTTAAGGGGAAATTTTTTGTGCCGGACAAAAGTGTGCTGGATGGCGTTCTTATATATGCCACTATACGTAACATTTTTCCTATGCCAGGTGGGGCTTTCCTATTTCAGCTGCCGCCGCTTTTATGAGGGCGCTCAGAGTCAGGCTCACTGAGTAAATTTCAGTCCGGGAATCAGAGTCACTGAGCTGCTCAGCGTCATCACGTGATGATCAGTGAGTGCTCAGTGAGTGCTCAGTGAGTCTGATTGGATGCTCACTGAGCCATCACTGATTACTCAGATATTCGGCAGAGGCATCTATTGAGCACCCAGTCGATGCTCAGCCCATACCCAAACGAGCGCTTTGCCCCACCGTATTGTTTATCTTCCAACCTACTTTTTGATGGGCCTCATTTTTCACCATGTCCTGTTTTTTGAGGTACTCGACCCTCCAATCTCTTTCCTCAGCCCCCACAAATTAATGAACAGGGGCACGGTGACTCAATAATGGAGGGTTTAGGGATTCCGCCATGCACCGGCGCAGGAAAAAGGCGATCCGCTATCATCAGAACCCAAGATCTGTGCTTAAGTCCCGGAGTACAAATTGTAGCTGTATCCCGCATTTCAAGACACAGCCCATATTCTCTTCATCCTTAACCTCAATAATTACTTCCATTCATTCGTTAGCGTTCTACGAGAATACTTTCCGTCATGGGTCAGAAGACCTTCTTTGCTCAACAAGATGATGCCTCCAAGCAACTGGCAAAGAACGGCTATGTTTTTGGCGCTCATGCGAAGGAGGATGCTATCAGACAGAAAGACAAAAGGATACCCAAGACGAAGAAGATGTATTCCAGTGTTGTCCGTCGTTGGATGGAGTGAGTTTTATTGTCCAGAGGATTGCCCGCCGTATGCGTTGCTGACTGCCCTTAGCTTCGTTGAACAAAATGGGATCAAGGGCTATGAATTTGGGCCAGGATGTGCGACTCCAGACTATGTGCTCCTCAAAGAATTTTTCCGCTGGTATGGTCATACCGCGCGAGGCAAGAAAAGTAAGAATGGAAGACCGGTGATGACATCGTTTCTGAATTGTGCAGAAAGGCTGTTTGGTGGGTTTGAAGAAGAATTGCAGATCAAAATTGTGATGGAAGACAGGAGCGAGATATATAATGTGAGCTTTTGTTGAACTCCATGGTACAAGCAAGCCTAACCGCAGCACAGTGGATAAGGAGAACATTAACAGGCAACGAAGGCTGGATTGAGAATGTTGAAGATCCAGACCACAGTTTCACGAAGAAGGATTTTCTCCGAGTGATATCATCTATATGGAAATCGGATCATCACCGATTCATCCCCGGATTACTTAAGGCTATCATCACGCTAGCTCTTCAACTATATCTTTTTACCGGAGCAAGAATTGGAGCGTTTATACCAGCCCATGAGGATAAAGACAAAAGAGGCCTAAGATATAAGGTGAATATACCCTGGCGTTGGAGTTGCGCTATGCTAATTCTTGTCTAGGACATAGAGCTGGTGTTATTTCCATCCCCTACGGCCCCTTGGAAGGTCGAGTGGAAAGTCAATCAAGTCTGGCTAAAGAATAATCGAAACCCAGACTACACTGTGTGAGTCAACAAAATATAACTTCTTTAGCATTCTGCCTATAAATGAGAGTTTACACGCTGATATAATTTGAAGATTTGGAATTGGAATCCGTGATACTAAGAAACCACAGTTCGCATCTGGCTATGTCCTTCTAGCTATTGCCCTTCAGCATGGTGCCCTATTTGGTATCAATACAGCGGAAGACCTAGCGAAGTACGATCTTTCAGATGGACGTCCAATTCCATTACGCTGGAAGGACGAGTATCTGAATAAGCCGGTGCTCAGAAATGTCACGGCCGATGGCCCACAAGATGTCCCACTCACCAAGGAGCGGTTTTGTGAGATACTGCGTGGAAGAGTCACTGCTGCTGGATATAGCGAGAGTTTGACTATTCATAAAGTTCGGAAATTTCTGGGAAGTGTGATTGAAGGTGGGTATACAAGTTCGATGATGTGTCGGACAGAGTTTTGCTAATTGCGGGTACAGGAAAGCATGGTTCTGCCTTGGTATCGCAAATATACGGACACAAAGATGCGGGAACATATCCTAAAGATTATGTGTTACACTGCTCTTCGATCGATACCGTCTCAGCCGTTCTAGGCGAGGAAGACCAGTCAAGTCACATTGAGTATTTCCAAGGATGTGAAAAATTTTATGAGCGCGGACTTCCAGGGGAGCTGCCAGCAGAGGTGGAGGAAAAAATCCTGCTAAAGCCAGAAATGATTGAGATCAAAAGTCGGATCGAGGAGCTTGAAGCTCTAGGCGACAAAATATCCGTAAATGCGGAGAGACTGAAATACAGAAAGACCTTGGTTCGATTCCGCCTTTCTGAGCTGAAGAAATACCAAAGCAGCTGGATACGGGAGAGAAGAGACCAAAGAATTCTCAACAAAGGGAAAGACGAGCCGGCACTTGATGACGGTGACGTTTGCACACGGGTTCAAGCCTTGATTATGCCTGATTTTGCGCGAATTTCAACCTTGATGAATTTCGACGGCGAGCTTTCCTTCGATGAAATGCTCCTTTTTGTGGAAGACCTAAAAAATCACTGTGAACGTGACTTTGATGTGATCTATCTTCCACAAGAAAGCCCCGTTAAGGGTCGCTGCCCCGCTAAAGATTGCAATGAAGAGATTACACGGTGAGCCGTCTAGCCGCAGAATAATAAAACTATACTAATGTTCTCAGCCTGAAAAAAACCGATAGGAGTACCCACATTCACAACTGTGTTCGACGCGAGATTGCTTTGAATCATCAAGTCTTGGAATCAGAGTTGAAATTTTGCTACGAGTGCATGAAGTGGTTTCAGCTAAGTCACTGGCGAGACCACTGCTCTTTCCACATCCAATCATGGGTAACTCAGCAATGTGAGGTGATCGTATATCGTCACACTGTGATCCGCCCCGGCTACTGCCCTTTCTGTATATGGAACAAAGATCTTGCCGCCGAAGACCGCTTACACTACTGGCTGACCAGTGGTAATTTGAGACAACACATTGAAGAGCAACATATGAATGGAAATCAAAGTCATGGAGAGAAGTCAATATGCGGATGTGGCGAAAATTTTGACGAAGAACGTGGCCTCCGACACCATTTGCATGAAATTCACAAGCTAAACAAAGCCATATGGCTAAGTCCAAAGCGCCAGAGGAAGAGAAAGAATACCTACAAAGCGGAATCGCGAAAATCATCAGAAGAGCCAGAGGAGCGATGCTCCAAAAGAGTTCGATTCTACCGCTATCCGACTCCACGTCACGAACATGAGTATCAACTTTCAAACACCATTTTCATTCCAGTTCCCACATTGCATGCCTTTATTGAAGAACATCCCGAGCAATATTATTGTTCAAGATAGAGCAATAAGGCAACTCAAAGCAGCGGAAGTAGCACAGGTAGTCCCTGCTCTTCTGCAACAATTTCTCCGCTCAGCTCGCGACCAACAACGCCTGGTTTGGATGTGATTGATCCAAGAATCCTCACCCCATTGGAGTTCTACCAAGCCCGGAGTCCTCAGCTTTATAGCCAAGATTACTCGGAGACGGATGTGCTTGCAATACCCCCAGAGGGGCAAGATATCAAATCCCAAACCCTCAGCGTCGGAGCCCATACAGGGGCTCCTATTCGAATTGCTGCTGATCAATCCACTGCCGGTTTTGAGACCATTGGTTCTTGCTCTCTCAAGCCAGTCGATAAGAACACAAATGATGGATACAAAGATCGTGGTGGTGTTACCAACCAGCTACAGTTATCTAGCCAATCATCAATCGAGACCAACGCCATAGAGAAGGCCACAGAAGTGAATTCTATGGATTTGCACATTCTGGGGGTGCCTACTACTGGCTTTACCGCAAGTGAAGCAAACGAGGAGAAGAAACACTCACGGGATGCGCAGCCTGATTCCAACTCAGGCAACCGCATATGCTCTGATGCTGAGATCGAGTCAGAAAGCCATTACCCCGCCCATCAAGGACTCGTTGACCGGGTCACATCTCTTCCTCTTCGTACGGACTCGAACACTAAACTTAAGAAACCTCTTACCCGAGCCCAGGCCAGAAGACAACAACCTATGCAACAGTCTTCAAACCATTCGACAGAGAAAACGCTTCGACAGAAGCTTAATGCAACGGAGAAACGGAAGCTCCGTGAGCTCAAGAGCAAAAACTGGACTCTGAGACAAATTGGGCCTCATTTTGCCGATATAGATATGACCTGGTTAAGGCAAGCTTGGATGGATATCAAACCCCCTCAGCGATGCACTCGGTCACGGGCAATTCAGATAGCTTAGTTAAGCAACTGGTTATTAGATCAGAAGACCACCACATTTTTAGGATAAAGCACTGTTCAATTGTGAATTCTGATTTCCAATCATAGTTCCCCCCTTCCCCCGAGAGGATTCAAATCTCCTTAAAATTTATCCTCTGTACATATTCGCCGTTTCACTGGCAAATAAGTTGATGTGGTTTCGTTATTTTTAGTAGACAAATTCAATTAAGTATGAGCTGGTAATTATGCCAGAACTGGAATTAGTGCATCACAATCCTTTATAATACTGTAAAACTCAACCCTCGATTGAAAAGAGTCAAGATCATAGAAGGATTTCCTTCCTGCAAAGATATATTACAATAAATTTATGATTACAGTTCTGTTACGTCAGTGCACCGCCACACTCTGGAGAATGATCATGCTTGCGGGTTTTTTTGAGTGGTACTGTACTGTATGAATTACGTTCGGCGTGACCTGTACAATACCAATCAAGGGCCTCTTGGCAGCCAATCAAACCTGACAGTCACCCTGCCACTACTGTTGGGCTCCGAAATCAATACATGATGCCTCTCGCTGCTGGTATCGCCAGTCTACTGATTAGTATCTCAACCGTGCGTGCACAAGTCGTCATTATACTCCACTCAAAAGGAGTGTGATCGTCGATCCTGGAGACCAAGAAACTTGCCATTGGTTTTACAATAGTCACTACGAAGTTGAATAGCCTGACTATCCCTCTGAAAAATGTCCGCCATATTCTGTAGCCGATTCCAACCTTGTATCTGAGGTGCTTCTGCACGACCAGGGATTTACATCGTATTATTTACGAGAATAATCCCCAACACATGGCTCCTAGGGATTCTTTAGGAATCAAGCCCATCCTTCAAAATCAACGAATTCTACCGGAACATGATTGTCATCGATATTTTTGCATACTGATTCATTTATACGATATACCGCTGAACATAAGAATAAACATGGTAAGGGAAAATTCAAAACCTTAAGATTGTGGCTATTTTGCAAAATCACTGGCTACAGTAACAGGAGTCCACCAGTCTCACCATGATATCTACAACTAAAAGAGTGTCGAGGTTTCGGGAAAGCGAACAATAGAGTAAATTTTTGGATTTTGTTTCATTACAGGACACACTAAATGTATCACCAGTATGATCGCTGTGCCCGGACTTGACTTATTCGACGCAAGCGGCAATTGCTGGGATTATTCTTGGCATGGCCCCCGAGCAACCGAGGAAATGGAGGATGGTTGGAGGCTCTACAAATTCGAACCTCCTCAAAGAACGGCTGTTTCTTTACAAATTTGACTGAATCTGGACTTTCTGTATTCTGTATCATCGCCGACGGTGTTTCAAGACAAGAGAATAGCCTTATGCAACAAATCTGACAGCATAAGCCTCCTAAAGGTGCGTGCCCTTTGACCAGCAATCTACGAGCGAGGTCTCATGCAACAGGGTGAAAAAAAACCCAGTTGTTTTTCTAGGTCAGGGCTTTTGGTTGGTGTGGTGGGGTTTTTGGGGGGGGGGGTGGCGCGGGTGCTCATCAAACAGGTAAGTCAAAATACTGGTGGAAAGTCTACAAGTTCCTCCGGAACAGGCGGTCTTATTCGTGAATAACTCGAGGACTTCAACTTCTTCTCGTTCTACGGTGATATGGATGAGGTTGGATATCCGATTTTCATTACTACACGAATTGCTTGGATTTGTTGGTTTAAAGTTTGAGAGATTGACTTAATCACGCCGTTTCGTTTAGCGGTACTCAATCTACCAAGTGAATGAGAAGCCCAGGTTCGACTGGCCGGAAACCACGAGGAACTATGTCACTTCCCTGTTGGCTCGGACAATCATAGGAAGGCCACACGAAGGTTATGGATGCTTTGTGAAGAAGTCTTCTGGAAATGGTGTGCAAGAGCATGAATGCGTTTTGGCCAAGCACAATATCATATCGCCTATTTCCTAATCTGATTTTGACAACTTGTCTTTTCTTTTTGCAATTGACGATCATAGATTTTTTTTCGGAATATTAATAGGAAAGAATGAATATCATCTTTTCTGAAAAGCAAAGACATGTACGTAATCTTGGTAATCTGCGACTCCCGGAGTACTGATTCAGGGGCATTGATTGGACCATGACCTGGAACACACGCTATTTATATGAATTAATTGACTCTGCTTTTCGAGCACACATGCTGCACACTTTACCCTGTACTTAGGGCTAGGAATTACGTTACCGGTCTTTACTGTAGTCCAGCCCCCACATGATGAAAACTTAATGCTCTAAACACTGACTTTGCATATCTTCTTCAGGCCCATCGTATGGGCGAGGTTGAAGGATATTGATTATTATTTTGAATTCACTTTAATCCGACGCAAATTTATAGTTAATCGATAGAGATTTCAGTCTGAAGCTCTGGAAAGTGAAGACGAAGTAGCGTTCAATAATTTGTTAAGCTGTTACTGTCAAATACTTGTGCGCAATTGATGTGTGAGCCGGCGGAGTGCCATTATTTGATCAACCTTCAGTGGCTGCGATGGTGGGCAGAGATAGGTGATTAATTGAGAGTGATTAATTGAGAGTGATTAATTGAGAGTGATTAATTGAGAGTGATTAATTGAGAGTGATCAATTAAGAGTGATTAATTGAGAGTGATTAATTGAGAGTGAGCCGTCTTGGTGGGCAGGGGCAATGCATAACCGAAGCGGCATTATCACCTTTTAAGACTCTGGTTGATTAAATTGGACTGATTTGTCTTGTCTGTGGTGGTAAACAAAGAGTTAGATCAAACTGTGCAAAATAAGCAAGCTACTGTATCTCTGGAAGCAGCTTGAGGAAAAGGGTAGGACCCAAGTGTACAGAGTCCCCATTGTTTCTAACTCTTATGATCAATTCATTCTGATCTCGTCTTTCATCAGCACGCAGATAACGTTGATGTAGAGTATGCTTGTATTGTAGTTGTTGTGATTTGAGGCTGTTGCTGCTCGGGAATGAAGCCGCAACATCGGAAATAATTCCTGTACTATCTATACGAAGTTCCAAGTTGATTTCTAATCAACTTGGACTTCATGCTGTATATATGGCCTCTTTGTATCTCTCTAAAATAAGAATAATTAAGCTTCCTTTTGCAACTTTCAACAGTAGTTACTACCTGAGGCGTTTACATGTTGGCCAACTGTTCTTTTCCAAGCCGTTCGAGGTTGGTCGGAGGAGTATGACACCCGTGAGCATCTATGCACGAAATGAGAGAGCTTTAGCAGTTACGGTGGAATAGAGGGTCGAGATTTTAAAGACGAGGCTAGGCATGGCGACTTAGGATTTGTTCGTTCGGGTGGAATGATTGAACGGTGGTGACGGATGGCTCTGGACGTATCCTCGCCTGCTCGTATCGTATATCCCTGGCTGATTGGCGCAGTACTCTAGTAGGTGAGAATTAGGATCCAAAATAAGCCTATACATCAAGGCGAGCAGAAAAGACTGCCGTCGTTCTATTTTATTTCCAGGGTCCACAACCTACTACAGTATATTCGTGCCATCCGATCACCCCACATGCGGAGCTTTAGAGACCTCCACCAATGTTATTACTGAGCGTCAAGTAGAGAGGGCTGTGCCTAACAGGCTGTGTATTACGATACAGAGCCGACCGCTATTGCCTTCCATGTCGGAAACATATGTGATGCGCTTCTGAACCCTGATCGCATAAAAAGTGAATCCGGATAATGGATATGCCGGATTTAAGGGCCCGTTTCGAGGGCGAATAGTATAGTTAATCGTAAACGGAGGAAAGGAATAATACTATGGTGCTTGGAAAGGCATCACAGATAAAATGATTATTTGATGCATTAATCCAAAGATAGCTAATTGTGTATTTACTAACGCTGTTCTTAACTTTCTTGACTTGCCTTGTAAAAGAAGAAATATGTAAGAAACAGCACATGTTGTGTCTTTATGTGTTCCCATACCCCCCAAAACGAGACAAATCCACCATTATGTCATCCAAATTCTGACATGTGATGATATGCGGGGTTAACTTTCGTAGACAAGGTTCCGTCAGCTATTCTTCTGATCACAAATGAATTACTTGATGATCGAGAAAAGTTAAGATAAACCTCGGAAATCATACCTCGAGGTTCCAATGCAGACCACAGACTTGAACAAGGCTGGTGCCATGGAGCTTTTGCAATATACCAACCCCTTTCTTGAAGAAAGAGGTCTCTCTAAACACCCATGGGCCGAATCCCCCGATCCTGCTTACTCAGTTCCCCTCCTTCGGGCGTGGGACATTTACTCTGGCAGTCACCCAGATCAATCGGGAAGAATGCAGGCTCGTTTGCCGCGGGAGCGGTTGGGCTCACGAGAAAGCCGAAAGGAATAACTAGCCACACACGCCGCCAATCAATTTTGCCTTATCGCAAAACAAAAGGTATGTTCTCTAGTAGACGTCATTTGGAATGGTACTGTCCAGTATTACGTCAAGACTTTTATCTCAACTCACTCGCTTACCTTTGACTTAAATCTTTAAGATCGGAGAATATTCAAAATGCCCTATACCTAAATGATTTTTTCTTTTCTCTTCCTCCTAACAATATGCGACAATGTCGAAGAATTCATCCACACAGATACAGTTCATCATTAACAAGATTTCGGAGTAAGTGATTTGTTGAGGATATCAAGAGCCTTGCTGACGATTTGAAGATGTCGTGAAAGAGGCGATTTTACCGATTTGACAATAATTTGCGATGGAATCAAGTTCAACGTGCACAAGATCATTCTATGCCCACGATCTCCTGTCTTTCGATCTGCATGTACTGGAAATTTTACGGTAAGGCTAGTCACATCTCAAATCTGATTTTCTATTTGTTCGTTTATAGCTGAAGCTAAAGAATAGGAAGCAGCAGAATCCACGTATCAGATGACGGATGAATCGGCCTATGCTGTAACCAAAATGCTGGATTACCTATATACAGGTGACTACTCTGAGGCTTTTGATGAAAAGCTGGCGGATGACTCACCGAAGATGGCGCCCTTGCCTTTATCAGCTCTTCAATTGCATGCACAATTGTTCACCTTAGGCGATAAATATTTTATCCCAGAGCTTTGTCACACTGCTGCGGCAAAATACTCGAAAAGGGTTTTAAACCGATTTGACCCCTTGGAATATCTTGATTCAATACCTGATGTCTTCTTCTCGCCATTGAGTCACAACAGGGAACTCAAAGAACTCGCCATCCGCTTCTCAAGAGACAACCTCGTGTCCCATTTGGAGGACGCATCCATACGTTCCAAATACGATTCAATTGCAAACCAGGTGCCAGTGTTCGTGAAAGAAGTTCTTGACACATATCTTGAGACACCCTTGCTAGGGGACTGCGAGAATTGTGGCCACCGCAGACCAATGTTGCCATTACAAGCTAGGTGCAGAAACTGTGGTCGAGGAAAAGGAATGTATGGAAATCGATATGAGTTTAAAAGTTGGTAGTGTCTTACAACCTAGGATGAGATGGTTAGCTACATTACAGTACCTGTCCTTGATACTATCGGGACATATCCTGCTGTCAGAAAAAGCAAAGACAACATGTCATTTGCTTGGTGTACGTAATCTTGCTAAGCTGCGGCTCCCACCACATGGCATTCAGGGGTATTGGAACATGACCTGGAGAGATACACATCTACATACACGAATCCATCATCTCTTGCCTTGATCGCGGATGAGACGGATAACAATTATCCGATTTTGGTTGCATCTCTGTTAAAAACCGCGAGAAAGCGGGCAAAGCAGAAGCTAAGAATTTGGACAATGACTGTGTGGCTAATATGTTCCGGTTCCGAGTTCGTTGAGTCGAGCGTTGGCTTGTCTTATTCCTAATTTGGAAAGGTGACGGTTTATTGTGGAAACGGCGGTGAAGATCTTTAATTGTGAGTACGGGTTTAGCGGGAATGATAGGTTCTTGCGTTCGAGAAGTTGGTTCTGATGGGGATGCGGAAGATTGTTGGAGGACAGAAGCATAGGTCGTTTGTTGGTTTCGGTGTGTAAAATGGGCAGCTAGCACATTTAAAACATCAATAAAAAAGAGGTTACAGTACAATGCGAAAGTGAGCGGCGGAAATCTCATGGATTCGGAACTGGACCAGTCTCGCTCCATTCCGGATATATTTCCCCCTTCCTCGCTGCAAATTGCCTAAGCTATCTATTCAAGAATAGCTTCAAGCTCCATTCTCAACTTTCTGAGACATTCTAACAAACGTTTGACGTGAAAAATTATTTCGGTATCTGGGAGCTGCCCTTCCACTTCACTGTGCTTCCGCGACGTTTCATTGATGGCCGAACAACGTTTTGACAGTGCTTCCATGCGCAACGCTGTAGAAATAGTAATTCTTGGCGAACTAGCCAGACATTTAGCCAGGAGAACATCTTGCAAAACAACCGCACCGTAGTGAGGAGGTGTTTTAACGGTAAAATCAATAACTTGGCCGCGCTCAACAAGACCTAAAGTCTTCTCAACGGAAACGCAGGCTTTGCGGTTTGCATTGATGACATCGAATATTTGGGAGTCAACGTGGAGGGAAACTGCTGAAAACTTCTCTTCTAGATCAGCCACATCTGTGTCTTCTGCTTTGAAGAACCAATGATCCTGATCTGTTACCAGGTCAAGCAACGCGGAGGAGATTCGCGAATAGACGGGGTTCAAATTGGTATTCGCCTTCTTCAAAAGGAAGCTGGCAGATGCAATTCCAAAAAGTTCAAATTTCTGCGGCTTTTCGAGAAGGAGGGAAAGCCAGAAACTCAAGGAATCGAAGGTGTCGGATTCCCTGTTGATTTTGTTCGAAAGATCTTCGTCGGCAAAGACGCCCATTGAGAGTGGCACGACGTCTTTTCCACAATGCAGATAAGATTTGTTGACTTTATCTGATATGCATGATGCGAGGTCCCAGTCGCTGATGGGGCATTTGTCTTCTTTTCTTTCACCATTGTAGAGGCATAGATCCTGTAATCTTTTTGCGCAACACGGGATAGCCGTTCTATCGCCTAATGAGTGGAAGGCCAAGGCGAAGTGATACATGAGCAAAACTCGCAGCTCCAGTCTGTACTTCAAGTAGTTGACTGCACGGGACGGATGAAAAGAGGGTATCACGATAGCGGTGTGCCCCTCAACAATTTGGATTTGTTCGCTCCGTATCCTGTAAGGTTTTCCCCCGAAGTTGAATCTGCTCATCCACGAACTATTATAGACCGAGTTTGTGCAATGAATGATCACCTGGGGTCTCTTTACCTGCAGAAACTGTGCAAGCATTCCTTCACACTTGAGGTCTGCCTCAGCATTCTTTTCAGGCTGCAACGAGAATGCATTAATGACAGTAACGGTACCAATGTTCCGAGTCCCTCGACTAGCAAAGCGGAGTAACTCGTCCACTACCTGCAAAGTGTCACAGCCATTCACAAAGTCATCAAAGCTTTGGTTGGGGGAATGTGACTCGACAATGCGAGGGCGCTCGAGAATGACGATAACGTCAGACAACCCAGACGCAAGGTTGCTGGCCTGGGTAATGCTATGCGAAGAACTGCCTGACTTTTGTCCATGTTCTCTCAATATCTGGGTAGCTTGAAAATCCCCATCCCGAAGTAGACATACTGGTGGGGATTGCGTCATCTGCCTTAGGCAGCGGGGCATGACATGAGGGAGAAAAAAAGGCTCGCGCGCTTCTTCCATATCTTTTCCACGATTTGGATAGCCTATAGAGTCTAGATCCTGCAAGTCTGCAGAGTATCAGCGCTGCCGTATTAGGTGATCTGGTTGTTTTCTTGTGGCACTCGGCAGAGGTTGTCGATGACTGATCACTTGTGGATCTGGCTGAAAACACCCCTTCTGAACACGCCTGGCCTATTTCAGGCGGCCCGCCAAATAAATGATCCACACTAATGCCTTAGCGTCGGGGCCGAGGATTGTGTATGTGAACTGGTCAAGCCGATTTCGAGGATGGCTATTGTTAGTGGGAGGAGTGTGAACGAACGGCGGCATGGTGGTTTGAACCTCTTGGTGTTGGTTTGGGGGGGGGGGCGGGAAGGGGGTTATTTTTGGACACAGAATAGGTTTTTATTTTTTTTAGACATGTATCAGTACATGACTAAACAGTTTTTTACTTTCATCATATTTGGAACATATTTGTAAATACGAAAGTAGCCATATTTAGCTTAGCGGATCATGTGATTTGGGTTTGAAATAATGTATCTGTCTCTCTATTTTTGAAAGGCAATAACGGGCGGCACTGTACCATCCTAGATGGGGAACAACCAAAAAGGTATATGTCTATCCTAGGAGAGTATATGTGCACAGGGGAAAGCCCGGAGCATGCGGTAGGCAATGTATTAAGGCGCAAGGAGACGCGGACGCCGATTATGACGAGCAACCAGTGCTGAGGGTTCTGGTGGTGAAAAAACGGACAGTCTGTGATACGCAGGCCTGTGTGACTGGTCGGTAAGCCCTACCCACAATTACCACTCAGAACCTTCTTTGCTAAATCTTATTTTCAGGGTCGAGAAAGACAACAGTATGCATCTTGAGCTGTTGCTGATTGGTGAATAGTCGTGCAAAATCACCTGACTGGTCTCACCGAACTTCTTTCTGAAAATGAAATTGGAATAAAGACTCGCAGCTATCCAAAAGAAGTATGACATTGGTGCCCAAAGCTGGATGCATGGCATGACACTGATGAAGAGGCTGAACAAAATGATATCAACGATAACATAATCAGCCTCATTGAGGACAATTGGTGATATTACTATCTTTATGTTTGGCTTTTGCCACAACTTTTGGTATTTGGCTTCCATCAATCCCAAACGTCGCATGAGGATGCTTGCGGTCATTATTCTATATTCTATATGACAGCACCTAAGGCACTGTTGGCACAGGAAGCGAAGAGAGAAGGAAGTCTGAGTCTGAATTGGTCTACCTAGACATGAAGACGAAGATGACTGAAGAGAAGAAGAAACAGAACGGAAAAGAAGAAGGCCTATAAAGGCCTCATCGCACAAAGGAGAGAACCAAAGGAGAGAGCCGGCCTCACCCTGACAGGAAACCACCGGCCAACATCATGCATCATGCATGCAGGCCAAGAAGACTCGATCTCGAGTCATCACTATAACCTTTGGGTACAGTACAGATAGGCAGTGTGCAAAATTGCCAAAATTGTGGGCATCAAGGCAAGGGTTTCTTTCTCCTTACTTGATTTTCAACTTCTGGCAGAACAGCCAAACCTTTGCCAGAGGTCACCTCTTGACCTCAATTATCTGGTCATTCAACTATGCCTTCGCACTAACCGCTCAGTCCATTAGTTATAGTGACCGGGTCGACAGGGGACAAACGATGGTGAAACTTAAATTAAACCCAATAAATTTAATCGAATAAATTGAATCCGGAAGACATACGCGTTAACGACTCTCCACATCAATCCCCAGACGGCTCAAGCGGAGGTTGCCCGAATCAAGCTTGCCTGTAATTGTCTCCACTAAGAAAGAGCAGATGACCATTCGTGAACCTGGTAATAACTTACAGTACTCTGCTCCCTTAATATTCACTCTCTTCATCGAAGCTAGTACGGGTATCATAAGGTGGGACACGGTAATTGCACGACTTCGTGTTCCAAGGAGCTTCTTTTGCTGGGCTCAGTGATTCCATCATGCGCGAACTCAGGGCCGGCACCCTCCGCAGCAGACCATGAAATTTGCCTTGAAGACGTAAGGTATCCAAGCACCAAGCAGCATATTGAGCTAGCCACCCTCGAAGCCCATCATAGCGATCCACTTTCGAAAATACAACCTCAAGACAATCAATGACCGCAAGCTGCTCATCGAGTTTTGTTGGCTTTCCCATATCCTTCAAGACCGTCGTAAATTTATCAAACGCCAGCTCTTTGAGCTTTGAGACTTGATAAACATGGCTGAATACGTAGACATGTAGATGAGATAACAGTGTGTGCGCGGGTAGGACCTTGCTCTCCTCCGAAAGTTCATCCGGCGGCTCTAGAGTTGTTGGCTCTGGAGGATTTCCCGGTTGTTTCTCCCAAGGCTTGTCGATAGGCATAGGTTTCACGTCAGTATAGTCCCCACTATATGCCCATTCGATAAACTGCGAGACAGTGACATGAGCGGTCTCGGTGAACGTGTAACACCTAGAATGGCGTTCTGGAAAATCGCGCTGGAATGCGGCAGCCACGACTTCGCTTTTGGACTCAAGTAATCTCTGGTGAATCTTCAAGGAATCGCAGCTGGTTGATGAGCAAAGTTCGACCATTTCTGACTCCAAAAATCTGCTTTACATTAGGTACTTGCATCTTGCGATGTAGGGCAGTACACACTCGTGGAAAGGGGGACTTTTTTTGGATTCCATGGTGAGAATGAATGTTCTGAAACTGAAAATTCCAGATAATTGAGGTCAAGAGGTGACCTCTGGGCAAAGGTTTGGCTGTTCACAAGCCGGAGGTTTTCACGCTTAAAACCTCTCTCACAGACCCGCTGATGTCATAACATGCATAGAATGACGACAGCTATGCAGATCAGTACTTTTGTAAAGATCAGTCAAGAAAGTCATCAAATCCATGGTAAAGGTTATCCGTAACACTGCCAATAGCGCCAAATGAAGGTTTCATATCTACAAGAGAGATTCCATTGGGGTCAAGTCGTGAAAGGTACATAGTCAACTGTCCTTCTTTTTGCTTTATTGGAATGATGCTGTGGTTTTGACGGGCTGATGATCGTTCCAAGACGTGACTGGTCTCAAATTTGGCCGAGATAATGGAGACAAAAGTACTTATTGGGAATTTAAGTAATTCTGCCTAAGAATTATACAATTGGGGAAATAAACGTAGCGGTCGCTCGACTACCATACATGTTAGAAAGCTTTCAAACATCCCAGATACAATTTTGGACAAGATTGGTGGTTGATGCCACAGCAAGTTGAACAACCCAGACGGCTGCGGCTAGCCGAATCTACGCAGCATCAGATGGTTTAGGGCGCGGAGCCCAAATTGCGCGCAAACAACGAGTGACGCGATTGTAAACTCGATTTTTTTCTCCAGTTCCTGGAGAGGAGAGTGAGGGAGCGACCAGAGTGGGTCCTGTCGGGGTAACGCCTTCCCGCTGAGCTTGTTCATACCAGCCTGGCGGATAGTCTGGCATTGGATGGGGTGATGCAGGAATACGATCCATTGAATCTCTTGATAATGTTTTGGAAGAATTTGTATTTTTGGTTCGACTAGAAGATATTAGTTTCAACCAAAAAACAGATACAGTCTCCAGAACTTACAAAGGATACTTTTGAATATTCCTCCATGCACATAGGACGGACTCTTTCTGCGCCATCTCTTGGTATGGCAGAGGATTCATCGATTTCAAGAGAAGGGAATTAAAATTGCCGTCCTTTCCTTCAATAATCCACTGCGCGCAAAACTCGAACAATCTAGGATAATACCCAGCAGATGCCCAGTCAATGAGGCAGAGAGAACCATCTTCCTGCCACAGGATATTTCGAGGCGCTATATCTAAATGGCAAAGCACTAGCTCGCAGCCCTGGAGATTCAGTTTCGGATTATGTGCGAAAAGCCGGCTATTGAACCACTTCTCCATCTCGTCAAGACTATCGAAAACCAGATCCTCTGTCTCGGGGAAGAGAAGCCCGCGACAGGTCCCGCCAAAGAGAGGCCCAGGGATGTCATGTCGAAATGTTGCAAAGTAATCAACCACACCGGCAACCTTTTCTATGGCGTTGATGTCTTCCAACGGATCGATAACCTTACCCTCTATATACTCCATCACAATATAGCCCCAGCCCCGTTCATCGGAAAAGAAAGCGTACACGCGTGGGATATGAACGATGCGGTTATCCACAAGTTCATACGCTATTCTTTGATTTTCAGCCTCTTCTTTCGTGACATCTGGGCCCCATTTGACCACCTGGTGGTCGGAGATCCTGATAATGCGATTTCCGTATTGACTGATAATATTTTCAGGCTGCGGATTTGAACAAGACGCTATCACAGAGGCTCGAAACTCTCCCGGAAGTGACATGTCTTCAATAGGGTTGCGGAAACAAGGAACTTGCCGCTTTGAAGCCTCTGAAGATTAAGATAAAACGTGAAAAGAACGAAACGAAGGGTCTAGGGTTCGGATCTGGACCCTCACACCTGCTAGAGATGTGACGAGACAAAGAGGGCTTGAAAAAAGCGATACAAACTTTCAGTGCGGAGAGGAGCGGTGTAAATACGCGCCAAGGGGGCAGAACAGGGGAGATTTACTGACCATTGGGCATCAAGTTTGATTACGTAATGCCTTGGTAACCCTGAGTCGGATTGAGGCACGACTCAGTGACTCTAGCTGAGGTCCCGTTGATTGGCTTGGCTTATGAACCAGTGTATGCTCACTTATCGTCCCACTCCACGTTCCGAGCCCTCATCTCATCTCAATTCAAAGGGGCCGTGCGTGCCTTTTACACATCCAATCTTGCTAGTGTCAGAACGATTTTCCCCAAGTTACCGCCCCTCAGCTGGTTGGCGGTTGCAGGGTTCGTGAGATTTACGCTAGTGAGTATAGCCCCAGCGCCTTTCTTGTCAAACCATATGCGTGATTTCGAGTCCTTGTAGCCGCCCACCCAGTTACCCCAGTTCTATATCCCATATAAAAATCGAAGGAGCCACAGAATCCAGCTTCCAACCCGAATTTTCTTCGAGAATTTCCTCGATTCTTACCTTTTCACGATGCCGTCTACCCCATTGCTTCCGGACATCGTTCAAGCGGACACCACGCCAGTCACGCATGTCCGTGTGGTGGTACACACTCTTGGTGCAGCAGGTCCTAATACCAGCGACAATCATTGGTCCATCTACTTGCTTCATTCTGATCGTGTCTCATCAACTCGCATCAACATGAGGGCAGAGTTTGAGGATCCAAGTGGGAAACTCGAATGGACTAAACATGCCTACACCCAGACCACATCGGCCATCAGGCATTGGGACTTCCCAGTTGCCGCTGGAATCACTGTATTATACTTCGCACGTCTCATCTACAGCCATCGCCGCGATAGATACGAGATGTCCGGTGGAGGTTCAGGCTGTCGGTGGTGGGTGTAAGTTTAGGGAAACCTTCGACAGCAACCTCCGAGACAATTCCAAGGCTAATGTACCAAAACAAAGTTACAACATCATATCCGATCTTGCACAGGAAAGTTATATCCACCAGAGTGCCCCGGGCACTATTTGGCCCAATCTTTTGTATCTATACCACATGACTAAGGAGCCAAAGCCACTGCACATGGTTCAAGGAACGTTCTATTAGAGAAACTCCAGAATCGAGTGCACGTCAGTTATGGTGTCTCAGTCAGAGAAGCCCTCTCGTGGTTTCGTCAATGCACGTAGGAGAAGTGGGAAACGTCAAATTTTGATGTTCTGTAGCACAAACCGTCAAAGTAGGATAAGGAGAAACTACGTCAAATTGAAAGACAAGTTTGAGTAGATATACCGCGA
The DNA here is from genome assembly GCA_001048715.1 of Penicillium brasilianum. NCBI lineage: Eukaryota > Fungi > Ascomycota > Eurotiomycetes > Eurotiales > Aspergillaceae > Penicillium > Penicillium brasilianum. Next base: position 160,095 of record CDHK01000017.1, read on the forward strand.
TGAAAACAAGTATACCAAGCGTGAGTTAGTCCCTAACTACCTGGTAATATGTATTGCTTAATCCGTCATAACATTGCCCACAGACCCCACCAGTTTCCAAGATTACCGAGAGATGAAAATGACTTTGGAAGGGTCTACAGTGCCCGACGACTTTCTAACAGAGCTGCACTCGAGGCGATGCGCTACTTTGCTACCGGCTACGTTTTGGTCGATGGATTGGAGGCGAGAACGAGACATTGCTACATAACGCGTAGAAATGAACCAACCACCTCACAGCATTGGGTTGGGCCTCCGGTACTAGAACGTTGAAAAAGAATCGATGCGGTTGGCTACATTGCACTTTGGGCCTTAGGCTCCGAATCTGGGTGTTGCAGAACGACTCCCGCACAAGAGATAGCTATTACTAGATCAGTCCAGAGACAATTGCAGGGCTAGATGCGAAGGTGAAGCAACTGTGATTCCTCTAAGAAGGGATAATGATTTGGACATCGGCGAGAACGAAATGGCGCAGTCGTTAGCATCCTCGGGAAACAGACATGAGCCGTATGCGAGAGTCAATGCTGGCATTGAGGTCCTCGTACGTGATGATATTCCCAGGAAAGACGCCATGAATTACAGTAATGAGGCCAAAAGATAGTAAGCTGAGTGACGCATTATGGGAAATAGCGGGGGTACACTTGAGTGTAAGGACGGTTGGAAATATGTATATGGATGATCGGGAAAGATACTTAACAAGGATGGTCTAGCTAATTATTCAAAAAAAAGCAAAGCCTCAGATTTATGACACCAATTGCGCTGCACAGCTTTTCCAATGGTTCATTAGTAAATGGCAGATATTCCTCGCTTGGTGAGGGCTATGAGTCAAGGTAGAGGTGCTGCAAGAGTGTTGGCTTGACAAAATTTGGCAAAGATGAGGATGGAGATGAGCTGGTCTACCAGCACAAACAGATCTTCGCTGATAACATTGCTCACATCTGCTGATATTTCAATAGTGCCAATAAAATACGGTCTAAAGGGTGAGTTCTCTTAGCTGGTGTCTCATTGAGGTTGAAACGTAGGTTAGAATGAGCATGAAGTTTAAGCAAAGTCGAGTAAAATAAGGCTAAGCTAGGTAAAGCAGGCACAGAGATTGCGCACAACGTGTTCACAAGATAGGAAAAAAAGGAAATTCCTAAAAATTATGCAAAAGGTAGACCAAAATTGCTCGAAATGTGCGCAAAATAGGCTTAAACGGCGAGTAATTCAGCACGTTACATCGGATTTTTAATGGCCAGTTAACCTGACATGATTCATCACTCATCAATTTCGAGGTTTATCTCTTTTGTCTATCTATAGCTTCAATATAGATCTTTGGCTTTAATCTCTTGTCGAGACATGGAGCGGTAACTTACCGCTAGGACAGGGGTTATACTCAGTGACCCACTTTCCCTTGTGTTTTGTATAGTAATTTGGTATCTTTGGCATCACGGTTGTCGTAACACCGTGTACTCCAGCCATACATGGGGTATTTCAACCTGCCCCATGGCATTCGTTCTTTCTTTAATCAATCAACCTTTGCATCCAAGATTGGTTCCGCTTAATCCTATCCTCGACCTCATTCGCCTATTAGGATTACTAGTCATTACTGTCATAGCTTGCTCCGACATCTCTTTTTACTCTTTGGCACTAATACACAATATGTGAAATTTGAAATGAGCAAAATAATATGCGTGAGATAGAGCGAGCAAACGAAGGTATTAAATGACAGTGGAAGGGAAAACTGTTGGCATTACCAGCTAGATACTGTACAGTACGCAACCACGCGAGGTGTAGATGCGGGCAGTAGACGCAAAGTTGGTCAGCATTGGTGTTTTCGGTTCGCGAGTGGCCGCTTTAGATGCACTAGTACTATTCTGCCGCTCAGTAAACGCGGTAAAAGTCGTCGCGTTGGCCGAATATCTATGCTTCCCTGACCCTTATACCAGTTCCTGCTCAGGGCTCAGAAAATTGTGATTCTTGAAATGGATCGGTCATTTCAAGGCCAGATTTCTCGCTAAAGGTCGGTTCTTGAAAAGTTCTTCCACGTTCTTCGAAACGTGGTCCTCGGCCGTCTGGCGAAGAAGTGATTCAGGTCGCGTTCTGAACCGATCAGCTACCGGTGAATGTTTCGCCCATCTCCTCCAAGGTATGCAGTGAAGTAACTTGTCTTCAATGAACTTCAACGAAAGATGAATCTATCTTAAAATTGCCAAAATTCTGGAATCACATAGCCACACTGCAGCTTGACTTAATTGCGCTACAAAATGAATTCGAATCGAATTCAAATCCTGGTTGGCGGCATAACATCTGTTCCTCTGAATGAGTGATTTCGCAGAATACTGAACTCTATACTGTAGCAAAGCCTTTCTTTTCTCAAGTGCTATATAATATATACTTTCCGAAAACATACGAAGAAATCTGGGATTTACCATCTTGTATTTTTTTTAATAATTAATTCAAAATGAAGGATCCAGAAATGATAAGATCTTTGCTTCAGCTACTATATTAAAAGGTGAAAGATACTAATGAAAGGGGTAAGAATCTCTGAAATCTATCAATTCTCGGCCAGGGGAGTATTTATAGTGAGTAACCATCTGTAACGCAAAGCAACGCTATCCAGCCATACTGTATGCATATCATTTTGGATGCAACGAGTGAATGTTTAGGCTACAGCTAAAGTGCTGCCCTCACTATAATTTGGTATAATTCTTCATCCAGATAGGATCTCTGCCTGTGAGTTACCAACTGGCTAAACTCGGTGGCTTGCTAATCACGGGCCGCAAGAATACGTTGGACTAAGCTTGAAGTTTACCTAGATATAAGGGCCACGAGCTGCCTAGTATTTAACACAATGATAATCGATTCCATTTAGGTGTTCCAATTTTGTTCATACCCTTTCCTATATTTCAAAAATAAGCATGATCGGTCGTTTGGGTGGGCTTTTACCAGTGATTTTCTCGTCTGGGACTCTGATCTGCATAGCGGTTGTTTTCAGTGGATGCAACTCGACCTCTGCACCTCCTAATCTGTACTTCATGAAGGTTAGTGGTCAACTTAATCTTTTGGAAGTAATATTACCACTCAACAGGTCAACCTAACCGGATTTTCGAGCATTGATCGCCTTAATCTCCGTCGTGGTATCAATATAGGCGGAGTGGATCCATCCACGGTGACTTCAGACGCTGGCGATATCGCAGGGAACGCAGCTAGTGCTGTACAAACGGCTATATCTCAGGCGACAAGTGCCGCAAAAACAGCAGCTAATGAAGCGAACGGAAAGCTTCAAAGTTTGGCAAATGACATTAAAACACAACTCCCAAGCTCCTATAATATAGGGATCTGGGGCGACTGCCAAGAGAATACACGTGGGGGAACTAATTGCACGACACCCAGTACTTCCTTCTCATTTGACCTTGAAAGCATCCTTGGCTCAGTATCTAAGGATGTCGCATCAATCATTCCGGGATTTGACAAGATCCGTGCAGCAAGCAGAACCCTATCAAGATGGTCAATTTCAGCCTATATAATCGGATTTTTATTAACCGCGGCTACCTTTGCCTTAGGAGTTGTGAATCTGATTTCTGCCTGGGGAAATGTCGTTACTGCATTATCTTCTTTCGTAAGTTAATTTAAAACCGGAACTGAATTAGACTAATCTAGCAAATCAGATCGCGAGTGTGTTCGTTATGGGCGCTGCAGTTGGTAGTACAGTGATTTAAGTCACTATGAAGGCAGCAATTCAAGCCGTTCTCAAAGATTTCGGCGTTGAAGCGAATCTTGGCCCACATATGTTTGCGACCTTGTGGCTTGCGGTGTCATTTTCAATAATGGCGACACTTACTTGGCTCATTCGTCTCGTTTGCTGTTGCTGTATCTGACTTGAATAACTATATGGCAAGACACTTGCATACTTCCAGCGAGGTAGAGACCAGGGTCCGGACTGAGTGCAGCCTCAAATAGAGAAGATTGGTTGATAAATGCTGAAGATTATAGCAAGTATTCGGTTAGAGACGTGTCGTATTTGAAATGGAATAACTTTGTCCCAATTTATCACAGAAAGACATCCTCTCTTAAAGTCCGCTCGAAGGGGCATCAACTCAAAAATTTCTCCATATCCTTGCATAGCTAGCAATTGTAAAATATTGAATTTACCATGAGATGTCCATGAGATGTCCTAAGACTCCAGGATCATCCTTAGGGTACTGTACTGAATACGAATTTTGATGACTTTTTGGGTTAGAAAAGTCATTTTTCCCAGCTACAGCATAATCTCGGCGCTAAAAGTAGGAGAACAACATGGAGAACAAATAAAGACGGCTTGTAATATACGATCATTTTTACTCTCAAGGCCCACTACGATTATACTCGACTTTTAACTTAGAACTGCTACAGAGGAGAGTGGAAAGCCTGACATACTTGTGCCATTAATAGCTACATGAAGTTCATGGCCCAGTAATATATATGGGATTAATATTAAGGTATGGCTAGAGTTTGCCAAGCGAGCACATCAGTACCATTAATATGGTGCTTTTGACTATGGAAAGGTGAAAATGAACATCGTTTATACTTAACTACCCCACTCTCGCAATTGAGCGCTGGGAATACTACAATCTTTGGTGTTACTCTGCTCCCTTTCTCTTAACCTCGTCCATAAAGGCTTCCTTCAGCAAACAAACCCTACAGTGATAAATAATGAAACAAACCCCGGACAACACCGTGAAAGCCCCGGTAACTGATGCTGTGACCATTTGAACCACTGACCACGAGTGAAGCCCACTCGTGTAGACGTTTATGAATGTATTTATAAAACCCGTGGCAGAATTTATGAGAACTGGTCTTGTTAATTATTAGTACTTCAAGAAAGATAATAAAATTTATAAGTTGGTCCTGGCTTACAGAAAGATTTTTGATTGAAGCCAAATAAAGTTGGGGTTCTGTCTCCAAAGAATTACCTGGCCAACACTGCCAATTAAACAACAAATCGCCGCAAAAGCTAGAAGGGGAATATTGAGAACAAGATCATAAGTGAATTCACCAATGTCACTTTGAGCCACGGAGGACCGCAGGGTAGTTGAAGTGCGCATTGAACTGAATGTGGTGGGAAAAACCAGGTACCCTGCAAGCAGAATCCAGGAAAACGTGGCAGCGAGTATATTAATTTTTAGCTTCGCATCCTGGTTTTCAAGAACCATTCGTGGATACTCTGCGGGAAAAGGGGAAACTCTCCCCTCCGGGAAAATAACCCTTAGATCTTGCCACAACTTGCGGAGTACGGCTTTGAATTCGCAGAGAAATCCTCGTTTATTGGAGCTGAGATCCATTATGTCTTGATAGTTACAATGAAGTAGTGGCTGGCTTCCCTTCTCGAAGGACTTATCTAGAGTCTGCTCAACAATTTTGGGACGCTGCGGGTTGAAAGGTTATATACTTATAATCATTTAAGCATCACCATGATCTTGCAATTAGAAAAAGAGATTGGCCCTCAAAATGGGTGGCTAAGGGGCCAATCAATATATTACCAAAACGCTCCAACGGAACTTTTTGACGAGAAATTACTGTAGCCAGTTCGTCACGTTGTTTCGAGCAGGCTATCGGCAGCGGTGAATATTGGTGCTTTAACATTGCTCAATACAGTAGTGTCCTAAGAATGTTGCGGCGCGTAGCTCCTTGAGATCTGCTCGAGAAGTATACCGCGTTGCGTCGTGATTTGACAGCCTTTGGTAAGCTGCTTTAAAGCTCCATTTGGTGCCGACCACGGCTATATAAGCACCGTTTGAGGGAAGCATTGACCGAAATGCTTGCTCAAATGCCCGTTGATGATTCCTATTGAATGCGGATTTCATGGTTGCGACGGATCTAGGACTGTGAGGCATGTGACTTGAGCGATGTCTTGGAGAGATGGTCATTTGGCGATAAGGGGGCACGTGCCGCAGCACACCCCAGAGATGTTTTCTTCCTTCCCTTCTCATGCTTAGTTGATTCGTTACAGGCCACTATGTTGGTTGACCACCTGAGAGGTTCCCGTCGAACCAAAACAAAGGGAAAATGCAGCATGCCAGTATGCTGTTCTCGAATCACAGTAAATAAATATCCAGCACGTCTGGCAACCGCTTTAAATACCCGTTTTGTTGTGTAACGAGTAGAGGCTAACGCTTGCCGGATGGCAGACGGTGGGCATTTGTTGTGAGCCCCTCCCTTATCAGGAACAGGCGCGGGTAGTGGCGATCGAAGCGTCGGAAACCCTCGGAACAAGGTTTGCACCCCGCTCCGCCAAGCGATGGCAGCTGGCAAGACACGGACTCAGTCGACACGTCGACACCGGAGCGAACAGTGGACACACGTAACAACCAAAAAAAGGAATATTTTTGAGAGAGGTGAAGCGCGATTAAAACGAGCGTCAGACCCAGAATGAAAGCTACAGGAGGAGATTTGAGTGCTGCCAGATCGACGGGTTGAACGCGACAACCCTGTCGCGAACTTGGGCCGTGGTGGCAGCCGACTCAAAGAAACCCGACTACCAGGAAAATTGCGGGCGCACTGAGAAAGAAGGAATGGCGGTCAAATAAGCACCCAAAACTCTCTTACCGAGTTTCGGGGGATTGAGACGATGTGAACAAACTTCGCCGATACCTGCCTATCCTCGCATTGAACACCCCACATCATCTTCTCCCAAGACATGCACGCGTATGTACCACCAGGTCAGATCCGTGATTAAATAAATTCAGGACTCTGCACCCACCAAGAGGGCCTTCCCCTGACCTGAAGCGAAGGTCTACAAACAACTTAGTACAAATTTCTAAGAAGGTATCACTACTCCGGTGATGATTTAACGTAATTCCCGGCCGATCAAGGCACCCCAAAACACATAGTGAAATTACTACTTCATATCTCAAGAACCATAGGTTGTTCTCATTATTCTCACATATCAAGAAGTAAGCTCCTATTAGCGTATCAAATAGCTTAGCTTATATTTAAGCATTGTAAATGATTATTTCGATGCTTTACCATAAAATATGGTATAATTTAGGTGGGATGAAAATATATCTCCACGAATCCTTCCAGGAACCTTCCTATATTTCTCTAGTAGGTTATAAACACTATAGGGAATACGCATTATTCAATATCTCACCATAAAATGATATGCTGGTTGAGATATGAAGAAGTAATTTATCGCAGTTACTACAGTATGTGTTTGGGTTGTCTCGATCGGCCGGGAATTACGTAAGTTCGAAGGTAAAACTAGGGAGGCAAAACAAATGTATTACTGTAAATTGAACCAAGGCGCACGTTAATGACTCTAGATGGTCAATCAATTACGCAACTAGGTCGGCTTAAATGATTTGATGAGCTGATTGAACAAGGGGATTGCCAATTAAGACTGTAGTCTGCGTAGGTAAAGGCGAGTCGTTATTGAAAGCAACCGTTTCCGTCCGATAACGTTCCGTCATGAAGCTGTAGTCTCCGAAAGATTCAGTGTCGTGGCACAGCGCATGACGGCAACAACTAGAGATGTAGCCCATATGCAATTTGGGTCTAGCGATCTTTCTTATTGGCGCCCCTGTTCCCCGCTATGTAATAATTCGGCCCTTTCGGCAGGACACATAACAACGGTCTGTGAGTCGATTAACTTCGTCCTTGGATCTACACCCTTCGCTATTCATCAGTGCCAGGGTATGCAATAGTTTTGTCCGAATCGACCAAGTCGTCTTTCTTAACAAAACCACACTGCTAAATCTAGCCGGACAGTTGATTTTGACGCGGTGCTGAACCCCTACTACGTCCAACTTGGGGCAGCTTAGACTCGGGGGATGCTTGCCCAATTTCCCAGATGGGACCGATGTTCCATTTGTCACCGGAATCTATTTTACCTAGCTTTGTGAAACGACATCGCATCGGAATAAATGATTCTGGAGCTTCTTTCTATTTTCTCATGTAATAGTAGTAATTATGGCTATCGTATTTATAGGGAGCTTGTTACAGTATACATGTGACGCGGGCATGCGGTCGCTTTTGTAATTCTTGTGGGGCTTGTCTTATTGGATTTCGGATACAGCCGCCGTGTAACGTTACGGCGTGCGCGGGGGCGTGGAACGTCCGATCACGGTTCACATACCCAAGGGGCCAAGACGGCAATAATGTCGTGCACAATACCCCTCTTCTGGTCCCTTCAGGCATTCCTGTGCTTCTCCTCCCTCTTGGTATATCCGCACTCAACAAAAGGGACTCACACTCTTGCTATCCTATAATCAACAGCTGATTGGCTACCTGCCGAATAACCAATCGGGAATATTTTATTCGCTTTGTCCGTGTGTAATTTATTTCCCTCTGTTTCCACCTTCGCCTCGAGCAATGGAAAGACAGGCAACCTCGGCAAAGGGACCGTCAGCTTCGACGCAAATTCCAGATGCCAGCGGGTCTGGTAGCCTCGTAGGTTATTTCCGGCTGGCTCGCGGGCACCTGAGCCGCCAAACGTGCGTAATACAAGACTCAGTGACCAAATGCAGGTGGTATTTTAAAACTGACCTTGGTTCTATAGCTATTGGGGTTCCTTTATCTTCAACATAGGTGCCTTTGTTCTGCCAGCCCTATATAGTACTCTCAGCAAAATATGGGTTGCAGAGATTGACTCTAGTCAAGTTGTGACAACTGACGTGTATACCTATATTGGAGTGATCGTCGAGGTTATAAATGAGGGTTTCCCTCGCTCGGCGTGGTTATTGATAGGGGATAATGCCACCCGGTCTATGCGCTCGCGTCTGGATCTGACGTGCACCATGATTGCAGCCACAGCAGTGCAGGGTTTTGTGGTCATGGTCATATTACTAATTCATCCGCAAAGTCTTGCATCGGCATTTGTTCCAGCTAAGGTTCGACAATCCTCAATGACGTACATTAGACTGTCTTCTGTCCAATTTTATACCTCTGCGATGGAAGCAGCCTTATCCTCATCGACACGGGCATTGGACAACCCCGATGTGCCGTTGGTGATAAGCTCGAGCAAGTTCATAATCAATATACTATTAGACCTGCTTATAATCTCAAGGTTCCGTGTCGGCCACTCAACGCCAACTGTCATCCACCAGGCCATCATTCGGCTAGCTTGTGACTGTCTTTCCGCTCTCGCGGGCTTATCATACTTCGTATTGATTATCGCACGTCGCAAAATAGATGCGAGCGATCGATGCAATTTTAATGTGAGCATCTCGGCGCTCAAGAATTTGCTTCGACCAAGCATTTACACCTTCATGGAATCTGCAATCAGAAATGCCATTTAACTCTGGATTGTGCATGAGATCGTGCAACTTGGTGAAACTTACGCAACTGCCTGGGGTGTCTTTAATACTATTCGCTGGGGCCTCATTATGGTACCTGTCCAGGCGCTTGAAACATCTACACTCGCCTTTGTTGGCCATAACTGGGCATTTTTCCGAGCGTCAAAGGAGGCACAGTATCCAAAGGCATCCCGCAAAGAGGTTTTAGGTAAGATGTAGTATGCGAAGGGATTTTTCGTCGGTACTGATAATCAAATAGGGATCTTGCGGCCTGCCCTTATGTCCTGTTTGGTCGGTCTTGTCTACGAAGTCGTTCTTTTCGCATCTCTTTCCGTACAAGGAGTTCAGTAGTTTGCATATTACCTATCTGGCTCGAGAACCGTAGCAAAAACCACTCAAGAAATGTGGAAGGTAAGTCCAATACTACGAGAAACTTTGAAATGGTACTAGTCACTGAAGCACTAAGGTTGTTGACTGGACCTACATATTCTACGGTCTGAGCTACCAACTTGCAGCTGTTCTCCTCGCCACATCACCTCGGTGGTATCTTTACCAAGCACTTGGTTCCAACATCTTTTGGATGCTTCCTTGGGCAATTTTAATTACTAAAATAACACTTCCACAATCTTCGTCGTGGACCTATTAAGCCATCATTTTCGGTGGGGCAAACGTTTTCGACTTCTTTGATGTCAGCCTGATAACCATGGCATGGCTTTATAGATTAGTGAAGGGAAAGGTTAAGATTACCCCGGCGGCGTCATCAGGAGATCCAGAAGTTGGACAAGGAAATGAATAATCTACGCGCCTCCACTGAAGAATATTTCGCATACGCTAATATTTTCCACAACGTTTTCGGTACCGATCTTATACTTTCGCGCTATCTTCGCGATAAAATCATTCATAACACTGTGTTTTCAACAACAAAGAAACTCCGTCACGCCTTTAAGTACAGCAACAGCGCGCCAACCGTGCTCTGGACGGCCTATTGGCTAGACTTTGAGATTGATGCTTCACTTTCTATGTCACATTAGCGCGCGTCTCCGGAGAAGCGAGCTTGGGAAATTGAGATGGATAGCATAGAGTTTTGCTTACCAGGACATGGTAACAACATTTTCAGAGGAGGTTTGTGGCTTCCTCTATTTGTATGCAGTCGCTTCTTTTGTGTTCGCTTATATTCAAAGGCTGCTCCCAGACCAATAGGGTTTGAAATTTGGTTCGATATACCCGTTGTTGGGGTTGGTGAGCAGGAATCCAGAGCATACTGAAGATTTTGGGTAAGCGTCTCGGCGGACGAAGACGTTCGGAATCGCATTATGTAGAGGAGAGAATGAACTGCTTTCTAAATAAAACCCTACGAAGCTGTGAATGGGAGTGCTAGAGATTTATATGTCAAGAAAGCGACCTGAAAGGGGTTTCCAGTATTACAGAATACTCAGACAGATTCTGGTTCCCAGGAGCAACGGAAACCAGATGGGTGTCTGACTCACTAGCGCAACCTTTTTCCTCTTCGTACATATCAAACTACTACATTTCCATTTGAAGATTGGCGGCATTTCTTATTCTAGGGAGTTGGATTTAAATGAAACTTGAGAGATGTGGCTATCACAGCCCATCAGATTGCGATCTCGGTTTACTTTGAACAAGGTACAACAGAACGCACACATTTCCTAGAAGTGATCGGCTGTCAGCGCACGGACATCCAGAACCATGCCGACGTGGGTCTGGGAAAACCCATGACCTTTACTTCTAAGATTGAGTAGTGTGCGTAGGAATGGCAAGGGATTGCGTTCAAATGGCGAAAGCGTGGGCCACCCGATCAGCCGTCGCGTTTCCTCATCAACAAACCCCTCGTTAGAGACTCGCCCTTCCGGAATATCGCCACAAACGCCTGTTACCAGACCTAGGAAGTTCCGGAAGTATTCATAAGCCGAGAAATCTTCGAAATAAAGGCTTCCAGAGAATAGCGATAAGCCTTGGATTATCTCGCGAGACCAAGACCGATCGGTGCGAGCTTCACCCGCGGTGAGAAAAGCTAGGTTGTCGAAAGAACACATGGTTTTGGTTGTCTTTGGGGCATACACGTGCAATTTTGTCGTTGGTGAGACACGAATGTCAGGAAGGAGCTCATTGGCCTCATGTTGGCTCAATATTAGCAAGTCATCATTGTGAGAATTGGATAAGACCCAGTGAACAGGTTTCAAGAATTGGTCATCCACTGTGGCCTTGGCTCGCTTAACAGTTTTCACAAAATCTTCTGAAGCATAAAGCCAAGCACCTAAGGATGGTGGAATATCAAACTGTCCAACAGAGGTTTTGCGAAGACCGTCGAATGCCAGACTGGCTGCAGATGTCCCATTGTCTGGAAATTGGCCAAACTTCACAAAGTATCGAATATCTTCATGCACATGATGAGAGAGGGGCTTTTGTTTGGGGGGTCGATAGATTTGCTGTTCTCTCTCTACTTCATGAGTGATCTGGCGTTCCTGTTCTTCGTGCAATGTCGGGCCGCCTGCGATCCCGACGCTAGCAAGCGACTCCACGAGAAGCTCGCGTACTTTAGGTTCGCTTGGATCTATGTACTCATCCAAAGTAAACGTTCCAGGCATATGAGAAGGATCGTAAAGCTCAGACAAGGTTTGCGCCTCAGCCTCCTCGATTCGTGCCACGACATCTTGAGCAGATGTACTTCCTTCGGTAAGCATGTACCATAACCTGTCCCTCTTGTAATGTTGCAAGCCTTGCGAGGCCCAAAGAGGCCTCAGGCTTTCCAAAGTATCGCATGTTTGCGTGAGTGTCCATTGGATGACGGAGAAGGAGTCCAATAATACAAAGTTTACTCTCATGCCATGTCTGACTTCGGGGGGAATGAAAAATAGTACAGATTGGCCAACTCCAAGGCCGCGCATTCTGCTACACGCTTAACAAAATGTGAGAAAGATATCATCCCGCATTCATATAGCCTGGAGATACTTACCTTGTACAAGTCTATCTTTTGTCAAACGAGGGCCCGTCGTCACGGCGGCTCGATAAGTTGATGGAAGTTTCAGATCAACACCACGCGCGTGTTGCTGGTCCAGAAAGACCAGGCATCTATGCATTCTTTGGCGAAAGGATGAGCACAAAAGTCTCTCAACGTGACCTTCTCGATCAATAACTGCGGCTTCATCATCTTCATCGAAGAAGATGGCAGCTTCAGCATCGTCGGCCGTAGACCGGGAGAGCCAGTGGTTGGCAACCCATTGATTACTTGACTCCAGGATTTGAGCTCCAACATCTATGATGACGTTTACTGGAGGATCCTGACACCTGATCAAATCAATCAAGTGGGTGGTAGAAAGTTGACAGCCGTTCTCGTCATGTGCTAAAACACACGCGCGGTTTTCTTTTTGTAATAGGCAACGTAGCACCATCGCATTTGTGAGCTGAAGATGAGGCAGGTCACGTTGAGGTATAGAGCTAGGGAGAAACAGGCGGTTGTCATTCGTCCCACTGAACCCAGTCGTAAGTGGTTGATTTTCGCGGGAAGGGATGTCCCAGGCAGATGCGCAAAGCTTCCGCGGAAATTCCTTGGCCTCTTTCGGGAACACGACATGGGAAAGATAATAGTCGATTATGCCTTTTTGGTATTGCACGTGAGGGTAGAGGACACTGCAGAAAACTTGTGCGTCTTCCAGGTTCACTCCGCTAATAACTCTCAGTGCTGGGGGGAGACAGCTCATGTCTTTGGAGATCCAGGACTGATACAGTACTGAAGGGTCATTCTCCTTTCCCAACAAGGAGAAGCAAAGTCGTACTTGCTCAGTAGTGAGACCCTGGTAATAGTAGCTCAGGCAAGTCAATGTGATGGCGACATCGGGGTGGCCGAACTCAGCATTCTCGGAAGGAATGCCTTTAGCCCGAAATGGGACAGCCATTAGACAACGGGAGGAATGTAGGCCATAATCAACCAGCCAGCGCTTACTAGCCAGGGAAAACTTCAAAATATTATGAGCGAACAGACCACGCAAGACTAGTAGTTTGCGGTGCAAAACGCCTCCCTGGAAGTTCTCCTGGATGAAATTTCTACACCCCCTTGTAGTGTCCATGAAGCGGATAAAGTCAAGCGCACTTTGTCGAACTCGTCGAGCCCACTGTTGAATTGGCAGGCCCGGGAGACCTTCCTCACCGATGATATCCAGCACATTCGCAATTATTTTGTCAGGCGCTTCTGGTTGCAGAAAATGGAAGATTGGATAACGAGTTCCGCTGCGTTCAACATTCAGGCAATTTGGATGCTGCAAGCTTAATTTCTCGGCTTCACTAGCAACCAACGCAAGCAAAGCCTGTGTGATCTCCCATCGATCACTCTGTCCGTCGACTGTCTGCTGGGTGCCAACTGTATAGACGAGTTGAAATTTGGGGTCAAGAACTTCATCGCTCTCATCGATAACGTTCCGGGAGTTGGTTTGCAGCCACCTTTCCAAATTTATAGCTTGATGGGCTAGTCTCGGATTTCCTTCCATCAAGTCCAAACCCACCAGGCGAAATGACAGGACTTGCTCCGGCAAAACTACTAGAACACCTCTTGTTCTTTGACATTCCAGATATATCTGGCGCAACTGGTCAATCATTGGTTCATCCAAAGGCGTGTCTCTTGCAAAGGGAATGTGATAGATATGCCGATCTAGCATCCCGCCAAGGCGTTGAGCTAGAAGATTCACGCTTTGTTTAAGAAGAGGCTTCAAGACGAACAACCGAAGCAAACAACTGGTATCCGCGAGCGTCAATGCAGTCATCGGAGTTATCACAGAAGTTTTTCCTTCACCCATGTTTAATTGCATAACCGCATTTGCTGAGCTTTCTGGTCTGATAATGTTCAGAGCCACTTGTGTCTGTGATTCGCGGATGGTGAGGTTGTTTTCAATCTCGAAAAGTAGCCAATCAGGGTAATCATGAGCATTCCATCCTTCTTGACTGACATTTTCTGATTCTTTGAAAAATCCATCAATATCGTCTCGATCGTAGCAATTTAATAGTCGTTCGGCACGACGTAGTGAGGCGATGCTGCTTGCAAATGTCAAGATAGTGGTTTTCCAAGACCCTGGTACTGATTTCCAACGATTCGCAGACAGAAGTGACAGGATTGAGAAACTGGTGATATGCGGCGAAAGAATCGATTCTGAAACGTCCTCCCAGAAATTTCCTGTCGACTTCAATGAATCTTTAATCATGGCCCAGAGCATTTCTCTTCGACTTTGTTGAAAAGCGTAGTATTCAGCAATGACGCTCCGCTCCACTGGGAGCGCTTTTGGAGGGCAAGGCAAGTCTGCTTCCTGGAGAGCCTCCAAACTCTCTTCAAGACTTTCGCCAAGCTCGCGCCGACATGCATTTAAACTTTCTCGGAAACCAAAAATCAACGACCGAAGTTCTGTATTTAACTCGGCACTGTAGCATTGTGGCGTGCGGTACCGAGAGAATTTGAGAGGTGGACTTTGTTTCGGCAGGCTAGGCGGATTGGAGGATGACAGAATATTCAAGAGCCCGGGTGGAGAAAACGGTGGACGAGGACAGAACGATTTTCCAGGCGGTGAGGAGGGAATTCAGATTTCGGTCACAAGCTCATTGTCGACTGTGGTATCCAAGTTTTCTTGAACCAAGCGAAGAAAGGCCAGAAATTGGCGATTCTGGTACCATTTCGTGCAGAGCAACGAGCATGCTTCCGAAGCTCCTGATTTATCCATCCGTTCAATCTCAGGCAGCTGAGGTACTTTGCAAGGCCATTGTCTTCTGATGGCCTCTAGGCATGACCCCATGTCGGCCTCCTTCTGCAGATCGTATTCCTCCTGGCGCTGCTTGCTCACTCTCTTTTGTGCTTTGGTGATTCTGATGATCGTGGGACAGAAGAAATGGCTGTAATTTCTTTCGATTGCTGCATTGACTTCTTGAGGATCGATTTCTTCGCCCGCTTCCAGGTCAAGGGCTTCTCGTTGACTGAACGGAATTGGAAGGTCCCGAAATATGCCAGAAAATGCGACAGTTAAAAGTGGATAAATTTGGAGTTCCTCCCTTCCAGAAAATGCAATCGTGCAAAAGAGAGACATGAGGCTGTATGAGTCTCTGCCTTGATCACTGGATCGGCAAAGCTCATACAGAGAACCCCATGCGTCTCTGAAAGACAATCTCAGTAGCTCTGAGCAGGTAAGGTCCTGTACAGAGGTCCAAGAGAGCCGGACACTTTTCCAAGACCCCACGCTTCCAAGAAGATCAGAGCATAGTGAGAGGCAAGGCCGCCAGTTTCTCACCAGGGTCGCGATTTTATAAACACGGTGACTGCGGTCACTCTGATAATCACGGTCACGAGACCTATATAATGTTGGCTGAGGTAGTTGACGTGCTGCACTACCGCCATATTCAGAACAGTGGAACTGTGAATTGCGAGAACGGGCTCTTTCGAGGAGATTTTGATCTCCACGATCTTTATAACAGTCCATCATTTCATCACGATCGGCGTCACTTACACCATGGAGTGTACAAAACCTGCTTGCATTATCCACGATTTCCTGTACAAGGACTCGAAAATCATCGTGCTGGGCTAGTTCGCCAAGATCACTGTTCCAAGACACGGTTTGCATGGACTTCAAATGACACGGGTAGTAGCGACGACGAGGGGTCAGGGTTGCAATGACTTTTAAGAGCGCAATTGTTTCGGAGCTAAGTGGAAACGAGGTTCTCAGGCATGCCTGCCCAAAAATTCGAATGGCTTCCGCAGTACCTGAACGCTCTGTTGCAGGATCAGGGAGAATATGGCTCGTAACAGCGTGCATATATGCCAGATAAAGTATCTCTAACATGTCGAATGACCCCTGTAAAACCTTCAAATGACGATCGAGCGAGTAGTGAAAAAACTTCCGATAAGATCCTTTGGGTGCATAGACAGTCACAGAAGTTTGGTGCTTGGTCTTGATTAAATGAACGCTTCCATAGGGTATCAGCACGGAGCGGCAACGTTTCTTGATGTCCAGTAGAACAAGCTTGTTCCGTAGACCATATAAACATCCGATATCTTGGTCGTGGTCAACCATTGCATTAAGTTCCTGGCAATCGAGCCCGCCAGCTTTGTTGATGATGAATTTTAGACGAAGACGGACCATGTCGACCTCCACAGACTTGCGATTGTCTCTCCCAGTCTGGATGACATGTATATATCCAGGATCATCCAATACCACCAAAACAACCATTAATTATTGGAAAAAATGGCTCCTTATGTCGATCAATGCATTATGACATCTGCTCATGGTTGAGATCCCTCCTGGCGCAGCGTTCATTAAGAGGTTCCAGTTACTCGACCGCGGGATCCATAGATGTTCAAGGGAGCGAAACTCGAGAGTCCCGGTCTCCAAATTGAGCCAATGCCCATAGTTCGAAACTAAATCATCCGGAAAATCTCCAGCCAAAATTTCGTGGGGGATAAGCTGAAGCAGCTGATGTTCGGCTCGTGCCTTTATTATAAGACCATTTGCGTTCAAAGAAAAGTGGATCTGCGACACAGACTTAATTACTTAGTAGTTCGAGAAAATGGCCAGGAAAACTAACTGAATATCCTTCATAAAGGATCGTCGACATAAATACTGACCCATTTAGATTTGAGGGCAGTACCGTAAGTGTTCGCTATAAAGTTAGCATGGAAGCTGGCAACTGAGGGATTATGGTGGGCCACATTCTCACATTGCCAAATATGCGCTGAAATGAAAACAGGCTAGTGTACTCCTCAGGAAGTCGACCTGGGGGACAGTTCGCTAGAAGAAGCTCACCACTGAGCAAATTGTAATGGATATCTTGTGGACATTCAAGGGGCCCAGCAATCGATTGGTTGGAAACCCAGCGCGAAAGTGTTCCCGGACATGTAGTCCACGAAGACGTAATCTGCAGATCAGGTATGCTCATATTTAACGCTTCATTAAATCCTGATGAATCATCCGCAATCATTTGACGGGCATGTTCTTCAAGGTAATGAAGAATTTTGGTTGTCCATATAAGACTATTTCCAAAGTCGAATGGGAGATGGTCACGAGATCGCGGCGTGTTCTCAAAAACCAAGATTGAGCACCTTGTCAAATGGAAGAGGTCGGAACGGTTATCTAGAACAAGCGGAAGATGCTGTGGCTCTACCGCATATGTGAGTTGACAGATACCGCCAATCTTAACGATAAGCAAATGCTGGGCTTCACTTTGCGCATCTGTTTGACTCTCCAGTCTTCCTGATAAAGCCTCACACCACTTCAAGCACGTTCTTCTGCTTCGACGCAGAAAAGAAACCGCTCTGTCAACATCTCCGAACCCAATGGACAAGCTTAGAGCACGAATTCCAAGTGTAACAAGAGTATGAAGCGTGTAATGCTCGTTCCAGTTGGCTTCAATGGAACTGAGCTTTTGTTCCAAGCACTCCAGCAGTTGGCTCCCTAAGCCATCTTTGTTAAATGATACGTGAGCTTCTCTTAGCTCTGAGTAAGGGTTTGGGCCCGTGAGCTCCCAGGCCGCTTGACGAAATAGCAAGCCTACCGCCTATTCATTCATTGAAAGTGAAGATGAAGCCAGCTCGCGGACTATGTTATGCCACTGCACTCTTGTTCCTGCACGGAGGCAGCCGAACGCGACGAATTCATGCAGACTAATCTCGGAAGGACAGTGCTGCTGGTCCGCTATGACATGGTTCTCCGAGTGTGCAGAGGAGTCGACAGTGTATTGAAGGCAAGAATATGGCCCTGGTGGGAGATGAAATGTACACCACTGCTTTACCGAAGGGTAATCTTTCTGATCTCCCACCCAATTGTTATCCTTGCTATCAAGAATTCGAAACCGGAACCCATTAGGTGGAGTGATGTCATTGAAAGCAATAGGGAAGTGTCGATTACTGTAGTGAGTTCTCTTCCAGGACTTCGCTGTTGATCCTAGAGTGAGGCGTTGACCATGATTCACGCAGAACTGCTGCGTATCTTTATATGAAAGGAGATTCTGCTGGACATCAGAACCTCGCTCGCTTCGCCATCGGCCAAGATCCTGAATTAATTTCCAAGTAATATCGCGCCACCATGCAAACCAATGTGGGCATTGTAGCTCGAAAACAACTGATTTGAGAATATTCTCATTCTCCGGGAGTGGCCATTCGTATACATCTATGCTCAGGTTTCTGGCATCACTCTCGATAGAGCAGCACGGGCACACCGCAGAGTGGCAATTTCTACCGCGCGAATCAATATCCCACTGGTGCGGGGTTCGAGAAGCCCGGTTCAAAAGTTCTTCGTAAAGTTGAGTCTTTCTTTGCCACTCCACTCTTTTCGCATCAAAGCTACTTCGAGCATGCCTCTCTACTAGCTCCCGGAGCCGTTGGTGTATCTCTGAATTATCAAAGAAAGCAACAGAGAATCCTGGCCGACCAGGGTCGGAAAAAATGCTTGGAACACCACTTGTTTGCTCTCGATTCCTGAAACGAATATATGTTTCAACCCTACTAGCTCTTTGCATTTCGCAAAAATGTGGTAAGAGCAGGGGCTCGAGAAAGTTATCCGGTATTTCAAGGGAGTAGGACCCCAAAAGCGGGCAGACAACAATGCACATTTTGTCTAAAATGACCCAAAGCTCCATGATACATACCATAGCCATGGACATGGCGTCCGGGCTATCGCTGTAAGCTTCGATAGCAAGATCGCAATAACTTTTAAGCAGCTCTCCAAGTAAACAGCACATATGGTCTGAAGGCTCAGTTGCGCTGTACCAAGAGCCCAGTGTGTGTTTGACCCAGCTCTCAAAGTCCGCTAGACATATAAGATCACCAATTCTCAAAATCGGCAATCCAAATCTGTTGAATTGGTTGCGTTGCTAGTGTCGCCGATCAAAAGATGATTGTTCGACTTCCGCGGGGTCAGCAGACATGGCAGACTCCAGGTAGTGTCGAGAATTTTTAAGCGATATATGGAAATCCTCAGGCACACAAGTAAACGATTTTGGTATGTGCATCAGTGACGATCTGGCAATCTTCTGCTGGGTACCTTGCAAAATGTCCAATATGGCTGTTTCCGCTTTTCTGGCATGTCACAGGACGAACTCGTAGGCTTCCCCCTCTAATTTGAGAAGGCGTCGACACGTCTTGACTCGGATGATCTCCAAGTGATCTGAAGGCACACTTGGTCGAATAAGCGTGGATAAAATTCCAAGCTCAGCCACAAAATATAGCATGAAATTATTGTATCGCTTTTGACCTTCTCCGTTAGGAAGAGCACGTAGAAGCACTGTATGAAGTGCAACCCGTAACACAAACCAATGAGGAGAACTTCTCCAAGGCAGCCTGCTACTTCTCCAATTGACGTCATCCCGCGTGTTTTTGTAAAACAGTGGTGCTGTGCTGCTTTCCCCAAATGCCAAAAGTTGGCTCATCAGGCCTTCGGTGACAAGACCAGGATGAGTGGTATCCCGCTCTTCCGGAACTGGTATTCCAGCTTTGTGGGACTTGAACATCATTTCTCCCACTTCTTCAGTGGCCAGGCGTGTAAGGCTTTTAGAGAGCTCTTTACAGAACCTAGCATCCTCAAGCAAACCACCCGGAAGGGCAACGCTCACACCAGGAAACTGGCGCGCAAGGCTCCCAGGAGCGGATATTACGTCCATTGCGATAGGCGACGCTTCAAACGCATCAATAATCACTTTGTAATTGCATTTATCGTAGTATGCCACCCAGCCGCAATTATGTGATCGGATGTATAAAGCGGCCGCCCCTATAATTGTCAGTAAGGCTAATTCTTCAAAACCAGGAGAGGACTAACACACCTTTGGATTTGAGGTCTGATATAATATGGGTCAAGGTATCTTGACAAACCGAACCCCGCTTGTCCACTTCTTTCCAATCTTGAAGCATGCCCACCACAATATGCCAAATCTCTTTTTCTTCTGGCGATGTCTCTGTTATGAAAGACTCCAGAGCTTCTTGAGCGAATAGGTGGAGGCTGCGCTCCGGGGGACAGCCAACCTCTAGTTCATCCTCATCATAGTGTTGTGGCAGCCGGGGGGGAAGAATGACATGATGAAACAAGTATTTGAAGATGTTTTTCGAAATGGGCATTTTGGGTCACTTTGATGCAGCAACTTGGTAGGGCGAATATAGATCGTATGGAAAAAGAATGAAGAAGTTTTTTTTTCGAATTGTCGTTTCAATTTTTTGGATAATTTTTGCTCCGTTTTCTACTTTCAGTTTTTTTTTTTTTGCCTGAGTAGTGGGTTGGTTCTCTCTGGTCTGTTCAATTATCGTAAACAAATTTTAAGGTTAACATTCATGTTCAGTTCAGTTATATTTATGGACGGCTGGAAGGATAGCGGCGAAAAACTTAGAATATGTATTGCAACCTAATCCTACATTTTAGATCGTTTCTATGATGCATGTACTGTATCTCGCATACTATAGTTTCTTGTATATGACAATGATGAACGTCACATGTTTGGATGACTTCATTAACAGACTCCAGAGCGTCGTATTCAACCATGCCACGGTTTCACTGCTTCCATGAAAGCTCCATGTAATGATAATCAAGAGCGTATGTGAGTTTCCTTTGAAGACGTATATTTTACAGAGTTATTTACGTGGAGGGCCATTTGGGTATCGTTTCCACGTTCCGTACTGTATCCTTTCTATGTTCCTTCATTCCAAAAAATGGTTCAAGATGCTTTAGTCAATCAAATGATCCACGTATGGCTGGTAAACTGATAACAAAATCCTCTCCAGGGTTGTAGCAAGCATATTCCGCTTCACGGCATCTGGTTCATAGTTTATGACGCTTGGATGGAATCCCGGTACAACCCAAAACTCATGGTCTTTGTATCTTATGGTTTCACACTCTTCTCCAAGTGCCTTGTCAATGGATGAACCAAGAGCACGAGCCAAAGGGTGATTGACGCTCCGCAGAAATGGGTATCTCGTGCATTGGCACGAGTGTGTAGCACATTGCAAAACAACGATACCTGGAGGCCTAAACCTCTCCAAGTAGTGTCCTATTAGTTCAAATCCTTGCATGATTAACTCTCCAAGCTCTGACCCTCGTCCATTTTCAATCATGCTTTCGAACCACTCGTCGCTCATCATCGGTAAGATGTCCCATATGGAAACATCAAATTCGATATCCAGACCGATCCTATCAAAGATCTGTTCAAGCCTCCACAAGGCGGACTCCTTCCCAAACATTGCGCGAAAGTCCTCTGAGTGGCATCTGCACGGGTTCAACATTAGGGTCACAGGTAAGTGACGGTAACCCATCGTCAGCCGAACATGATTTTGTAGACATTTTTCGGCTATCTGCAATAATCCCCAAAGGACCTTTGCTGATGTAAAGGCAGGATCGTCCGGGAGAATTCGGGTCTGACGATTGGCATCCGCAACCGGCAGAGACTCAGTTACAAGGTCTTTAACAGGGCGTTTGGTGCCTTTCAAGACTTCATAGCCTTCCAAAGATCCTGATGGTTGCATAGTGAGTTTTGTTTGCTATGTTGTTCGTTGAGAGATAAGACAATTGAAATGGGTTCAGGTTTCCCCTGCAGTGACTCGTTTTTAAACTTGCAAACTCTCTTCCATAAGATGTGACTGAAAATGTACGCATCACCCGCGAGTTCTTTGCTCAGGAACTTCAGCTGAAAAATGTGGGGTGCTATCTCTCCCAATGTAACCGTCCTTGGCTTTATTGCCCGGATTTATTGGCTACTTCTACTGTAACTCTCATCCATGCATTGCTCTAGTTACAACCGCTGTTGGTGTGTAGGGTTTTTGACGAAAAAGTGTGTTGATGATATCATACAAGGAGCCATAAAGGTAAACCGCGATTTTTCTACACACCTTTTATGGCCAAATGTACGTGTATTGTCAGATATGGGCACAATTGCGAACCAAATTTCCTGTCATCTTGAAATTGGATGCTGCCAAGTGCCTTGTCGCCAGCACCATGGCAGCCCTCTCATCCGGAGCCATCTGAAAGGACTGCAGTAACAAATTAAGAAGTACGGTTTAGAAAAATACCATGGTGGTTTTTTAGTTTCCATGAACGGTTTGGTCTGCCAGGGTGATAGAGGGCTTAGGGCAATGGCCTCCAGGTCTGCCTACTTGGCTTTCTTTGCTAACTCTTGACGTTATTCCACCGGTTTTAGGGCCATGATAAGGTATTCGATATTGCATGATGATGTAGACACGTAGGGCGTAGAGTTTTCCATCGACGCTTCAGCCTTAGTGGCAGAGAACCGAATATCTCTCATTTTCCAGGCGAGACGGACGAGCTCGGTGTTTCTCAACTTCGGAACAAGACCTAATTGTTACATTCGGGCTCCCATCTGGGGGCAATGGCCATTCTTCGAGATATATTCTGGCCCCTCATTAGAGCGAATCAGTTATGTAGAGGGGGTAGTCTCAAGACTCAGTTCATACTATGAATGGTGGTAGGTGAGTCGATTAGGTTGCACTTGAAGAATGCGAGGAAAGCATGCGAAAATCAGCCGCTCGCCCGCCAAAAGCCCTGCTGGTGTAACATGGACACGGAAGTTCTCAAATCCTACGTTGCTGTCTATCCTCGTTTACGACCCTACGAGATCAGAAGATTTCCAGCTTTAATCTGATCCTTCAGGTTCTTCCTCTCAGCTCAAATGCAGGTAATGTTACACTACATACCTCTCGCCGGAAAGTCGGGTTGCTAAACTTGATCAAAAGAACCTCCTCATGGTTTCCTGAATCTTCGATCCCAGGAAGCATTCATTGTATGCTGTAACCCTTCCTTCCACACGGAAACTCGTCCACTCAAGTGGCAAACCGGTGCTTCCTCAGAACTACATGAGCGATCAATGACCTACAAGATCTTCCCTCGCGATACAAAGACTGCAGGAATTACCCAGCCGGCCATTTTCTTGGATTTTTATGATCAGCGTAGAAGGCAAAATTTACAGAAAGAATATTACGGTGACATGTACCTGGAATAATAACCTGACGGTATAGACGAAGAATGTCGCCCATGCGGCATTTTTAACCTAGCGGTGAGCACGAAAGCAAAAGGGGAGAGTCAAGGTTTGGCAGACGTTAGCACGGCCGTGGTGTTCCCAAAGCCGAATGTAAGGGGCATCTGTAAGGGGTAGCAAAGAGACGGCGGAAATAAAGCAAGTTGAAAAGAGAAGAGCGAAACTTCTAAATACTCACCCGCCTATCTTCATTTCTACCACACCATTAGACGATTTCCCATCACGAACTTGGGCTGTTCAGCTTTGAAGTTACCATGGCCTTTGATTTGGCACGAATCGAAACCATCGTCGTGGACTCGGTGGCTCTCCTTCGGTCTGTTATAGGCGAGGTGATGACTCTCCGAACTGATACCCCATCACTTTTCATCGACCTGGAAGGCTATCAGCTTGGTCGTCATGGTTCAATATCCGTCATGACCATTTACGCGCCCCCAAAGGAAAAAGTTTATCTCGTTGATATACACCGACTGGGAGCTGACGCATTTTCTACTGTTAATGTTGATGGTAAATCCCTTAAATCCATACTAGAATCGTCGGTCATCTTGAAAGTTTTCTTCGATATTCGACATGACTCGGATGCCTTATTCAGCCATTATAGTATCGCCATTGGCGGTGCTCGAGACGTCCAGTTGATGGAATTGGGAACAAGAACGGGCTCCAAAGACTTTCTCGCCAGCTTAGCAGAATGTGTCGAGAAAGACAGCACGATTTCTGCAAAGGAGAAAAAGACATGGGAGATGACAAAACTCAATACTCGACGACTGTATGACCCCGCGCTTGGAGGACGATACGAGATATTCAATGATCGTCCTATTAAACCGGAAATTGTGAAATACTGCGTGGGAGACGTTGCGTTGTTACCGGGTCTCTTCATTGCCTACAACACCAAGCTATGTCGACCTGGAGAGAAGTTTTGGGAGGTTCAGATACTGGAAGCAACCAAGAAGAGGATTCAGCTTTCGCAAAGCCCAAATTTTGATGGAACATCTCAAGCCAACGCCCGCGGGCCTTGGACTAGGGAGGCTATTGAAGAAGCAATTAACCAGTGGAATGACGACATCATGGATAATGCGATGAATGAGGAGGGTAGTGATTTTGATTTTGACTTCGAGCCTATCTTTCATGACTTCGATGACGACGACGACGACGATTGGCATGACGACGGTCCGACCAGCTGCAGAGACATTATCCCTGACTGTGACTACCATTACTACTACTCTGATTAGGATTCTGGGCTATGTGATTTAGGACCGCATCGTTCCTACTTTTCCTCACTACAGCTAAACGCTGCACAAGAAATAGCAAACTCTTCACGAGGTCGATCAAATGCCGTCTGTCTGTCAATTACCAATACCTTCCTGTTTATCCGTCTTGCTGTACTGTACCGTTGCGCACTGCGCCAATCTAACTTAGTTAACCCCATTAAAGCGTAACATACCGTTAACTTACCATGTCGTCCCAAAAACGAATCGATCTTGTCACTCAGATCTTACATATTCAAAAATTATTTTAGAAAGGAACGGATAGGATAAGTTGACGTCTTACATATTCGCCATCCGCTGCGGCATGTGTACTTGCGTACCACGCACACTTAACCTATCGGGTAATGATACAGTCTCGAGATTAACACTCCGAAGGGAAGGAATTAACATCTGTTGATTCGCTTACGGAAACAGAATAGGTGGCCTGTCGCACGCCACCCTTCTACAAAGTATATTACGAGTAGATTTGCCGTCTTAGAAAGTTGTATAGGACCTTCGCTTCAGGTTAGGAGAAGGCCCTCTCGGTCAGAGTCCTGGATTTAACCACGGATCGGGCCCGGTGGTACCAATCCTTACGCGTCCATGTCTTGGGCAGAAGCCCTTTCAACAATGCGGTTTTGATGCGGGTGTTCACTGCAGGCATAGGCAACTATACACCATTTTGCGGACGTTTGTAAGCTATGTTCTTTAATTAACTCCTATACTTCATTAAGTTCCCAGAAGCCATCTAAGTTGACCAATTTTGATGACTTGGATTCATCATAATATACAAGGTGGAATAATCACAATTGGCGGGCGAAGTTGACTCGTGGAATTGACCTAAATAAATATCCGACCTTTGATGTCTGAGATGTAGAGAGAGGGGATTTTTCGGGGTAGAAAATGTGGGTTGGAGTGTGAATGTACTTGATAGGTTCATGGATCAGAGAGGCTGAACGGGGTGATGAGGAGTTGATGATACAGTACCCCGGTGGGAGCCTGTTCAATAGAGATCGTCGGACGCCAAGGATAGGGAGTAAGCTAGCAGAGATACCTGTCATCTGATGCTCCTAGGAGCTAGTCACGAACGAGCTTCTGAAGCGTAGCGGTGTTGAATGTCTCCACTGTAAGTGTAGGAGAGCGCTATAAAGCTGCATTTCCTCTATTTTGCTTCTTCATGCCTCTCAACTTCGAATTTCCCGTTCTAAATATCCAAGACTAGTCGTCCTCGGTCTCTCCATTTCACTCGGCTCTAGTCACATTACAATGTCTTCCCCTTCGGCTATTCTGCCAATTCAATTGGATGGGCCTGCTCTGCTACGTGGCTTTTTTGGTGAATCAAGTCATGTCTTGACCGCGATGAAGAATACAGGTGCTATATTGGCCGTTGAGCCTATAATGCAGGCACGGGCTACCATATACATAGCGTCGATGTCCTCGCATTCCTCTGGCACGGTTTCTTGACCACCGACGCTTCTTATCAATCCGATGATGTGTGTTTTTCCCGAACTTGAAAATGTAACTTTGATTGACGCGACAGTTTTAGGAGACTTTTGGGTCACTATATCGCAGACCCATCGACGGAAAAACCGTCACGGTGTATATTCTCGGATCAGCCAAAATTTCTTTCTTTGCAACTCATGAGATATGTCTAATCACCCCTAACGCTCTTTACTACCCTTTCGGCTCTACCTCCGGTGCGAAGACCACGGTTGTTTGTGGTCCATTGAGAGGACGCTGGCAAATTGAGGAGCTCGATACGCTCCGAAGCCAAGGATGGTCCGTTTATCACTATACTGATGGTGACCTTGTCGAAGACAATTCGAACCTCGAATTGGAAGGGGAGCTTTGCTTACAGACTAGCCGTCGTTTCCTCGATACCCACTGCATTGTGAATGAGCACAAGACTGAAAGTGCGGGACGATGTAGGAATTGACGTTCATTTCTATGACTGCTGTATATGATGAATGGTCTGGCTAGTTTAACGCATTATCAAAGCGGGGCAGGGCGGGGGGGGCGATCACAGTCTCTTTCCATTGGTTAATTGTCATGGAAAAGGGGAGAATATTGTTGCAGTGACACAGGATTGGTCCATATCCAACCCAGTTTCCCTGTGTGTGTTTGTATTTGTCGAGACATGGAGCGGTAACTTACCGCTAAGACAGGGGTTATACTCAGTGACCCACTTTCCTTTGTGTTTTGTACAGTAATTTGGTATATTTGGCATTACGGTTGTCGTAACACCGTGTACTCTAGCCATACATGGGGTATTTCAACCTGCCCCATGACATTCGTTCTTTCTTCAATCAATCAACCTTTGCATCCAAGATTGGTTCCGCTGGCTCCTATCCTCAACCTCATTCGCCTACTAGGATTACTAGCCATTACTGTCGCAGCTTGCTCCGACAGTATTTAATATGCGGGTAGCACCTCGACATCGGTATTGTCACCAGAATACTCGGTTACACCGACATAGGACAGCTCAACCTGCCCCTCTTCCCATTCGTTTGAATGGTTTCCTTTAATCAAACAGTTTTTACCTGATAGTTCCGGTAGTTCTCATTCGTCCATATGTAAATTAGTCTATACCGATTCAGCTGGATTTGAAATTATTCTGTAACTCATATTTTCTATTTTGTATATAATATCAGGTATATCTAGCAACTTAGAACAAGTTTACTTCCTAGTATTAAGCATCATCACAATTGATCCTTTGAATTAGCCTACCCATTTTCTCCTGAATGTACCGAAATCCACACTCTGACCACTCGAATTTGAGGTCAATCCTGAAGACTGACCCAAGCGGGCACTAAAGGTTTATAAATTGACCAATTAGCGTGAATCCAGAGACCCAATTGACTCCAGGTGTATCAATTTCGGTGAAGTTAGTATGGTCGATCGGTTGAATTCAGCTCGCAAAGTCACGGCTGAATTACCCATCAAAATTTAGCTAGCTCGTCCACCCAAACTCGCTGGGTAACCTGAATTTTATGCTTCAGTCACAAAAGGCGTTCTCTGCTTTAATTAAGCCTCTACTGTAATTCTGCCTGCGAATAGAAATCTCAGTTGTTAATTGATGGCTGACCTCCATAACATGTGCCTCAGTTTTTAAAAACAAGAAACCAGCTATAGTCCATCTTTAACTCTCCCTGTCCGGTCTGTATACTTCGAAAAACAAACAAATACCCTTCGGCTAGTTAGACCCGAAATCATCTCCTATATGGCAAGGGGAACGACAGGTTACTTAAATTATCTAAATAGTCAGTGGTTGCTTGAGACTGTCTGGAGGTCTGCTTTCCGTCAGCCTTTTAAGAATTGATTCCCATTTCCAAGGTGAGCTGAGCACGACCTTGAATTGCTATAATCCATGCTACCTTGACGAATACGAGCTCACCCAATCCATCGGGTCTTCAATATCGAAGATTTTGACCTGCGCCAAGTCGAACACGATGCCACTGGACTCATTCCCACCGGAAATTATCTCCATCGTTGGAAACCATATAGCGTCGATAAACGACCTTTTCAACTTCCTTCGATCTAATCGATGCCTCTATAATGTCCTTATCAATAGCCTTTATCGCAGGAATGCCAAAGCTGATGGTGGATCTGCTCTTGTGTGGTATGCAAGCCAAGGGAGCGAGGCTGGAATTCGGAGCATGCTGGTCGCTGGTGGGAATATCAATATTCGAGAACCAAAGCAGGCCCAATCCACAGCTCTGATGGAGGCTGTACGTCACAATCATACCGCTATTGTGAAAGTTCTCCTGGAGAATGGAGCTTTGCCTGATGCAGCGGACCTTCACTCCAGAAGACCATTAACTTTATCGACAAGTGCACGCAGTGAGGTGGCTATTACCAAGTTGCTTCTGGATCATGGTGCTAATATCAACCTTGTTGCATTTGATAAACGGGCACCACTGGTGGAAGCTATACGGTCTAACCAGGATGCCAAGGTGAAATTGCTTTTGGACCGTGGAGCCGACATTCATATCACCCACAGTCGAGATGCAATGAGCCCGTTGCACGTTGCGGCCGCAAGAAACGCCAAACCCGCAATCATCAAGGTGCTTGTAAATGCTGGTATATATGTCGATGCTCCAGATGGCCGTGGAAGGTCCCCCCTTCAAGTAGCAGCCATGCATTCCAGTACGAGGGCTGTGCGGTGGCTACTGGATTGTGGTGCTACTGCGAACTTCGAAAATATGATCCCAAGTTCGAAAGGCTGGACTGCTTTATTTTACGCTGCGAATTCAAAAAACTCAAGGAATGACAACAAAACCATCATCAAAACACTCTTACTCCATGGAGCCAAGATAGACATGACCAATTTTGCTCAAGAGACGCCCCTACTCCATGCAGTCTCTCGAGGAGCGACAAAGCAAGCTCAGATACTTCTTGAATATGGCGCGAGTATTACAGCAATAAACGCCAACCAGGAGACAATATTACACCTGGCTGTTTCGTCCTGGAGTTGGAGGCCTGATATGATAAGATGGCTTGTGGAAAGAGGAGCTGAAGTGAACAGGGCCGGTGGTAAGCGTAACGAAACGCCGATCTTTTACGTGATAAGATGCGGTTTAGGGTTGGAAAGGATCCAAAATCTTGTATCGTTGGGTGCAGATGTGAATTTCAAAAACACGAACGGCCTCACCCCTCTGTCTCTTGCATCAAGTATGTGCTCTGCCGAATTGGTACAGTTACTGCTCGATTCTGGTGCTTCTGTCAATTCAAGGGACATGCAAGGGAAGACACCTCTGCACCATATTGTTGAAGCAAAATTCGGCGCCGCATCAGAAGTATTAGAAATTGTTTCACTTTTCGTGCAATGCGGTGCGGATGTGAACTCCCGGGATTCTTCTGGATATACCCCCCTGCATAGAGCTGTTAGCAAAGAATGGATTTGGGAGACTGCTGGTGAGCTAATAAAGGCTGGAGCCGACCGGTGCGCCATGTCCTATGACGGAAAATACCCATATGATATGGTTAAGGAGGGGCCTTGGGCGGAGACCCAACGACTTTTTCTCCGTCACTATCCTGTTTGACTTTACGCATTTGGGATAGTAGATGTGTCAATGAC
The DNA here is from genome assembly GCA_001048715.1 of Penicillium brasilianum. Taxonomy (NCBI): domain Eukaryota; kingdom Fungi; phylum Ascomycota; class Eurotiomycetes; order Eurotiales; family Aspergillaceae; genus Penicillium; species Penicillium brasilianum. The sequence goes on from CDHK01000017.1 coordinate 189,716, forward strand.
TAGTAGCAAACTACAGTACTACAACTACTACTACGTAATGTTCCCCATATTCCGGAGAATACAAGAGTGTTCTCACTTCCGTTGGCGGTGGAGATCTACAGTTACATTAACCCTATGAATTCACGTTAATATAGAAATTAGAACTCTTGCAGGTGGATGCAACTAAGAACAGCAGTAGTGTCTACGCGTATCCATTCTCAAGGCTAAACTTGATGGCCAGTAACATAGTGTTCTGTCAAGTGCTAGGTACTGTAAAGTACTGAACTTGAAGAACATCGAATATTGTAACACGTTGTAGTGAATTATACGTGTGGTTTGGCCCCTATGCAACTTCTTGATATGATCAAGGCTGGTCATCCCCAAACCCGTAATTGTTACAGATTTCCCAATTCTTCTATCATGGCCCTACCTGTAGCTTCAGCATATGCAGTCTCAAAAAAAGGTCTGGAAACTGTCGATACCACGTTCAATGAGATTATGTTTTCGCATTTAATAGCTTTAGTAGAATTAATGGTCACGGGCTCATAATGGATTAAGGACAGTTGGAGATTTAGGCAATCAATTTCCATTAATTTATATGGAGAGACTTCATTAAATTATCCCGCACAATAATTTGAACTTTTGAGACTTATGAATGGACATTAGTGAAAGTTTGGAAGAGTTAGCTTGTTTTATGAAGCACAGTGTTTTGAATTAGAGAATTTCAGCTTTGCTTAGGTTTTGCCCACTCTATGTTTGAACGTTTAAAGTTGAAACTCCATTGTTTAACCTAGGATAGACACAGGAAGTTATTCTTGAATTGACTAGTGATTGATTATACTCAGTTGGCCGCTTCAACTGACAACCAGAATCTCCGCGGTAAGCTTGAATAGTTGCTCATTTCAATATGTGCTTGCATTTTTTGGTCAATTTTTGCTAACCTTTTGATTAATTAAGGAAAAGACTTTTGCTTCTGTTAATTTATGCCTATTTCTTTGTGTTTCATCAGTTTTCTATCTATTAGCAACTCTATGTATCAATGTCAAATGTAAATTCTAGTTTGCTCGCCTAGGATAGTCAAAGTAAATAATGGTGAAATTCATTACAAAACCCAACTCAGACATAAAATATTTACGTCGATATCGACTGGCGATATCTCGTGCCATTTGCCATGTTGATCACTTCGCCTGATTATCGGAATATTCTTGCCGATTGCGCACCTTTCACACGCAATATGCATAAATTAGGCTTATATTTTGCTCAGTCTTTGGTTTCCGTTTCCTCTATTACGGCCCAAGTCGTCTCCACATTGCTTATCTTGAGTAGTGGATCTTTTGGAACACATCCTTCTGTGAGAAAAACAATGGCGGTGACTAAGTCCTAAGTAGCGACTGACAGTTAGCATCCCATGCTTGATGTACGCAGTCTTGCGCTAGGATGCGTTTCCAATGGTGTGATCACCGAGCGCTAGAATAGGGGATCCAGCGGTCCATTTCCAACTGGCCCTAACAGATACCTCTATCTACATGAAAAACTAAGTTTGCCTTGAAAGAATGAACATCATTCACTTGATTGCGTACGTGGTACCAGCTGGTGCTATGAACAGTAGCGATCGCTGTCTTTCTCTACTGTTCTTTAAATATGTAGAGATGCGTCTTCAAAGGGGCATATTATTGATACAAGTGCTCCAAAACCAAACCGTATACGATTATCCTTTACGAGGAGGCTTAAAGAGCCCGCTAGAGATGTTTACCTACAGGCCAAGGCTACGGCAATCTGGGTACCTGGGGCCATGACAGATTTAGGATGAGTGTTTTCTGGCCCATGTTGCCCCAAGGCCGGATAAAACACATATCCAGTGCCTCGAAGCCACCCATGTAATAGAGCTGTAGAACTGTGTCCAAGTGGGCTTCAAGTCCGGAGGTGTGGGTCCGTTGTTCGGAATCTGTGGTGGGATGGCTTTGGCTTCAAATCTCGTGACCTAGAACAGTTGATTTGTGGCCATTGCTTAGCGGCAGTAGACGCAGATCCACTTTGGACGTAAGTCCACAGCTCCAGGTCCAATGCAGCCCTCAAGCTGTCAACTGGCAGCCTGTACGGCCAAGTAGCCATGCGGGCCACATGTCTGCAGACTACAGTCTATACGAGCCACAAAGCTATGGAGTAAAATCCCAAGATAGATAGACTGTTCAATTCCGCTGCTTGCGTTTCGCCGGCCTATCATCATCAAGCTCGGCTTGGATTGCCCGTGTGATCGCATCCATCGTCGCTTCACTTACAGTCAGATCGTCGCCGAATGTCATGAAAACCGTGTTCGTGCCATCTTCAATCGCCGCATCGAAGCACTGCCCAGGGGGTACCTGCCGTAGATTCTGGTCGTAATAGGTTGCCTTTTGTGCCTTCGCTTGCTTAGCTGCCATTCGCTCCACTGGAGAAGGGTCCGCCGGGTCGACAGCCATTTTGTGGACTAAGCGATTCCACTCGCCACGTTCATCACGTGCACGGAACATGATTGTCACCTTTGAGCTCTTGGTCGCACCACTTGCTCCTGGTCGCGGAGACCTGTCTCGCTCCTCCGGCCACTTCTCTGACTCGGTTATGTCCATTCGTGCGCGCGTATCGGCGTGTGTGGAAGACTCTCGTACTGGTGATAACGGCGGACGCTCCGTCACAATGCCTTGTTGTGTAGCATCTGCGATACCCTGAACATCCGGCAATGCGTTCGGGGTTACAGACTCGGACGGGATATTCGTCATCCCATAGCGTCTGGAGTTCTCATCGATAGTGCGCGTAATTTCTGGCTGTGTTTCGAACACGACTGGCCCTGATATGTCTTCCTCTGCCTGTTGGTGGTCCTGAGTCGGGCCGTCTTGAATAGCCGCTGGCGATGAACTCTGCTCTTCGTTCATTCCTGACGGAGGAAGATTCTGTGCCTCGAGGAAATCAATCTCAGTAATAGGTCTTAGTGTCTGTTGTTGGGCAACTGTTTGTAGCAGTGCGTTTATATCCTGCTCCAGAGTTTCTTGGGGCGGCGTGGTCAGCTTTGGGGTTTGTCGGCGCCGCTCTGTCTGGTCATATGGTTTAAACTTCGCCCTCTCTCGCAATGCTGCACCCTTTCCTCCCATACCCCTAGAAGGTCCCAACTCGTTTCTGGATTGCCGACGTCCTTCTAATCTGTCCAGTGCCTTTTGAACTTCTTCCGGCGGAGAAAGCTGCGCTGTTTCTGTCGCTTTATCCTGTTGTTCACTGGCATGCTCTTCCATGCTGGCATCGTCCAGGGACTCCCTCCTAGCCATTCTCTCTTCGCTTCCCCTTCGTAGCTGCTCGCCCTCAAATCCTAACTCAGCATGACCTTCTGACTCTTCATTTTCGCTGAAAGGCTGCTCCCCCGGAATGGGTTCCCGGTGTTCGAGTTCATCCGCGACAGTCGGTTCCATGTCTGGAAGATTCTGCTCATTTCCGCCCATTAGACTGTCACTTTCAGGTGACCTAGACTCAGTCTCGACTGTCGGATCCAATGCCTCTTCCAGACCGCTACCTTCCGTAAGAGTGCGCTCAATTTCCATATCAGACTCGGGAGATAATGTTGACAAGTTTCTGGAAAGAAATATGGAATGATGGTCGGAATGTGAAGATTGGTGCCTTCGTTGCTCTCGTCGTTGTCGTCTCTGTAATTTCTTCGCTCGCTTCTGCTGTCGTCGCTCTCGACGAGCGTCTTTCAAGCGTTGCTGTTCTAAATTTTTTTCCCGTTCGGCTCCTTGGTCTACTATTCCCTCTTGCGGTGAACGATTACTCGGGACAAAAAGCGGAGACATTGGCAGGCCGGTAGTTTGGGATGCGCCTGTTGTGTCGTCATTCACGATGGGCACTGATAACTTGCTGAAAAAAGTGAAGTAGACGCTCCTCCTCACCAAAATGGAAGTCGCCTTGCGTTCCTCTTTGATGAAGTCACCGTGAATTTTATCAATGAAAAGAAACTGACAATCATGCAATTGTGCTTGGGTTTGCGGATGTCCACATCGAGACTCTTTTTTGGTTTCCCTTCCACCAATGCTTTGCACTGGAAGCTGATGGTCAAGTGGGATCGCCCTCAAGAAGCACTCAGTGATTTTATTGATCAATAACTCAGCTTCTTCCTCGTTGTATCGATAACGATCTGGCCGACGGGCTCTCAAAAGGGCATCTTGCGCGATTTTCCGATCCGGCGACTGCTGGATGAGCTGCTGAATCTGCGGCGATTGAAAACCAAGCTTCTTTGCAAGTATAGCCATGTCATACAGTATCACTGGATCCACCACCTGGTTGGTAGGCTTCGCCGTAGGGTCTATTTGCCGTGGTGGTTTGGACAGCCTTGGATAATGGCGCATGGCATAGAGCCATAGCTGCCGGTAACCAAGCTCGGCGGGGTCCCCCTGAGAGTGCGAGTAATACCGAAGTCCAGTTTCAGATGTCTGTAATAAAAACTGCGCATGGGCGGGATTGAAAGTCGAAAATGCCGCGCGCATAGCACTTTTGATAGTCGGGCATGATCTAGAAGGTGTGATAAGTCGTTTGATGCAATTAGCACAAGATTCTAGGTACCAGAGATCTTTGAAGAATGTATACAGAGATGGAATGATGCCATCTGTCCTCTTCAATCGCTTCCAAATCGATGAACGTTCTGATCCTGTGAAATTTGAAAAGACTTCTCCGCTGTGTACAAGGCCTTTAACGGTGGTTCTGTCTTTTGATGAGACTCCGGGTGCCAGCAATTGGAGTTTTTCCACGGAATGGGTGTCAATTCTTAGCATTTTAGCATGATCGTGTCCCACGAGCGAAGACCAGTATTGCAGTAGCCTAGTTAGTGCATGAACTATCTCCTGCGAATGGAATCAGCATCGCTTTTGTTTCAAAAGTTAAATGGACTTACCTCGTCGCAGCAAATGGCCAGTGCTTGAGGAAGAGACCCAATTTGCATTCCATGTATCAACAACGACGGAAGCACGAGCAAAGAATCAAAAGCAGCTCGGACGCTTGGGTGGGACTCAAGTCCGCGAAGCCGCCTAACTTTGTTGTCTGACAGCCGCGCCAACCATCGATTTTCGAAATGTGCATTTGCTTCATTTCGATATTGTCGAACTTTCACGTATATTTCCCCATCACTTGGCACTCTCTCATTAGAATATTCATCAACAAGGCTGATATGAAGACCTGGGCTAATGTCTTGGAGTTGTCAGACCTGACTTATGGAGGAAAGGATTTGGTGAATTTCCAGCTTACCATCCAAATACAGGTCAACAGTCCACCATTGGTCAATGGATGGTAAATAATGTTCTCCGGCCTTCAACCGATGTTGGCCGTGAAGGAACCTTATGGAACCAGCGGAAAAATGGAGGTGTGGGTAGCCATTCGGTTGATTAGTCGGCAATTCAGCGAGGTTTACTCCTGCGGCCTGTGAAGCATCACAGAGATGCTGCCTTGATACAACAGCGCTAACGTGGTTATATATATCAAATCTTCGACAACCTTCTCTGTCAAAAATCTCACAAAGTCTTTTCACATTCTTTGTGTTTATATGCTGCGAGACAGATGGATGGGGCGCCATCTCATTGATGTTAATCTTCACTGTCCCTTGGTATTTCTGACACCTTTCTATCTGCAACTGTGCCTCGGGATTGGCGTATATAGTCTCGTCCATAGTTGTTGATAAAGTAGGATTTGGTATTTGTTTAGCAGGAGAGCGTTCTTTATATTCAGCTGGTCGTGGCCTCACAAAAGAAGGGTCCACCCGATCCGTGCAGATTCAGTGTCCAGGTTGCCAAATGAGACTGCGAGGCGGAGTTTGTTCAAAACATAATTAATTCCATCGATGTCATTCAGATATAAATATACCACGCTTCGCCTTCAAACACGTATCTTGCTTGCTACCTTGTTTCCTACCATGGTCCCCATATTCGACTCAAATATGTCGAAACTAGACAAGCACTGCACGAAGGTTGACTTCTCGAGTTTCACAGAACAGTTGGCTAATAGTCCGCCACGAGAGGTAACCTCGAGCGAACAACCACACCAGCGTGATGTGCCCACCCAATTGAACAGTAATTCTAACTCCAAGAAAAGAGAAACTCCTGACCGGATTGCGCATACACGAAAAAAGGTCAGTGGGCGGCCAAAGGGCTTTGGCTTACCCCAGTTGTGTGAGGAGGGTACATCTCGCCGGTTGGTCGTGAGAGAAGAATCACCTTGGGATACATATCGCCGGACACTCAAGTGTAATCTGGCTGGTGATGTATTCATTGCATCTCGTCGTTCCCGCCCATCCCAAGTGGTAGCTATTCGGGAGTACACCAAAGGGAACGTCGTTAAAATGCGACGACTGTATGGTATCCTTGACCACATTAATGTATTGACAGCCAGAGAGTGCTTCATCACTGAAGGACGTATATATGCTCTCGTCCACGACCTTCCTCTCACTTTGGAGCAACTTGTGGGCTGTAGGTCACTCTATCCCACAGAGACGGAATTGGCTTCCATGGTCTGGCAGGTATGTAGCTCTTCACATGCAACTATCCGGAGCTCATGGTAGTGCAGATTTTGGATGGATTATGTTATCTCAACGATACTGGATTAGAACATCAGTTTTTGACATGCCGAAGTATACTTCTTGGCCTAGATGGTATCATCAAAATTGGTGGGTGCCAATTTCCTCCTTCGTCATGACCCTTCTGACTCCCTATAGCCAGCCTGGAGTTTTGCTTGGATCGTCCGCCTGGCCTGGTACAGAGTGTATACATCAAAAAATTGGCTTCCATTACCATGGAAATCATGCAGAAGTATGTGAAAGACGATGGCATGGTAGGAATAGATGATGTGGAACGTTGGCCAGTCGACTCCGATGCCTTCAGGTTTCTTTCTGCTCTCTCGACAACAACGTCCATTAAATCCTTAAAAGAGGTACGTATCCAAGCAATCACTCAATGTATGCGAGTAGACCACTAATCTTAGCCAGCAACCACTTGTCCGCAAAAAAAGTCAGTTAGTAGGAGAGTTGGTGCTTCTTGCTCGGTCTATTCTAGTTTCCGCGAGGATGTTCTATTCCTACGAGAAATAGGGACAGAAAGTTGCTTTCGAGAAACTGGGAGAACTGGCTATATCATGATATCCAGTCTATTTCAAGGCTGAAATGGTTCTCAACAACTGCAGCAATAGAGTCTAGGCAGGTACTGTACGATCTATTATAGGATATAGCCATCTAAATGCCAGTCCTAGCATACGTCGGCAAATAGCAACGATAAACTTCCAAGATTAAGTTCTGAAACCAACAGAACATTACTGTGCTGCCGTCGGGCGCTTCCGTCTTCACCAACGTAATCCACGGCCGAGCTGGCCACACGGCCAAGATGGCCACCCCAAAACAAAGATGTTGAATATTGATTGCTCCGTATTTCAACCACCACGTATTTACTTCAGTTGGAATCACATGATATAGACCTAAATAGGCAAAGAAAGAGTTATAACGGATTCTTAAGTCTTCCAGACTATTATTTGAATGCTTTACCATAAAATCCACCGTAATTTTGATGTTTCAGATGCAAATATACATACAGTCATACTCGAAATCGGCTTCACCAGTACACTCTTCGACTCTCTTTCTCAGCCCCACCGCCAAGGCCTTAGCGTACATAATTCAATTATCCCACCTCATTAAGTTGCGGTCCAGTGACCTCCCCGAGCTTGCACGGTGACAGTTAAACCCTGGGGCCGCCTCAGTTTGATGCGTCCAGCCCAATAGATGTTCTGCCTAAAGGCTTGGCAGCGGGGCCGAGGAAGATAGTTGGAGAGTGGACTGGTGACGCCGATTTCGAGAATGACTGTAATGCGCGGAAGCATAACGAAAACATCCGAAGAAAGGAGTGAATCACCGCGAAGGCGTGGTGGTTGATACTATCTTGATATAAAACTGTTGTGGTTGTGTACCGAGCGGGAGCTAACCCCGGACCGATGGCGGACCCACCCGCGGGAGGGCCTCCCACAAACACCCAAGAAAGCACCACTAGTTTCTTAGTCGAGGATTTCCAGCCCCGAATTTCGATTGAGGCAGCCCAGATCATAGGAAAAAGAACGAGAAATAGCGAAGTTTACACGCCTACCGAAGGAACAGGCCGGATCACCACTAGGGAGGTGTAGAAGCTTATCGACAGCCTCAAGGATATTATCCACCGCCAGACGACCCTCATCGAGTCCACTAAAGCCGACCTAGAGGAGGTCAAGCACGACCAGAACGTCCTCCGAGAACAGAACGATAAGCTCCATAAAGAAGTCAGAGCCCTACGAGCTTAAATCGAAGCCAACCCACAGCCAAATCCACCTAGAACATAGGCAGCGATAGTAGCTAGCGGCACCGGCGACCCGCAGCCGAGCCCCCGACGACCTAAGAAAGACTAGAACTGCATCCGTATTAGCACACAGAGATTATTAGTAGACCCGAGAGATAATAAGAATAGCGAAGGGGATACCTTCGGGCGATATCTCTCCACCGACTCCGCCAACACCCACATCCGCTCCGCGCTATTAAGCGCCCCTCCGACTCAGGACGCACAAGTGGCCGGTATTAGCACCACGAAAACGGGATATCTAATCCGTTTTAAAGACCCAGAGTCGGCCGACGCAGCCCGCAATAACACTAAATAGCTAAATGAGCTAGGAAACAACACAAAGCTAGTTAAGCCCTGATTCGGTGTAGTCGTACACCGTACTCCAACCGAGGACCTCGACTTAGAGAACGCGAACGATTAAGCCGTCTAAAAGATCATAGAAGAAAATAATCTAGCTAAACTAAACTTCAAGATTGAAGAGCTAGCGTGGCTCAAGCGGAAGGACAAGGTGCTAGGGAAGTTCGCATCACTTAGCATCTAGTTCGACTCCGCAGAAGGAGCCAAATATATCCTTGACTGTAGCCTCCTTGTTAGACAAAGACAAATCGGTAGCGTGGAACGCCGAGAAATTAAGAAGAAGAGATGCTTCCGATGCTAACGTTTCGGACACCTAGCCTGGTCGTGCAGGGAAACACTACGGTGTGGACACTGCGCGGGTTAACACAAACGGTAACGATGCCCCCTAGGGGTAAGAGCCCGTTACCTCGACTATAGCGGCGAACACCTAACTAGTGATCGATAGTGTCCGAACCTCGCGACTTCTAACCCTTCCTAATATTAGAAACGAACCTTCGCGTGCTATAGTTAAATATTATAAAATCGGGGCCGGGAATAGAAGCTCTTATTAACGACCACCAAAGCTAGAACCTGGATATCCTTTTGATCTAGGAACTATCTATCACTAGCTATCGAATACACGTTAACTACAGCGCTTAGCGACTATATCGGCCAACCGTTGAATCCGACGAAGTTCGATTCTACAGCCTGACCTATGTTAACCGAACACTCTTAACTTCTTTACACTGGTAGGTTCGGTGCAACCACCTAGACATCACCGCTATTAAGATCTAGACTACTAACTCCTAGATTCTTCTTTTTTCTGTTTATATCGCTTATGTCCCGCTATATAATCCGGACGAAGCATTAGCAGAACTTACACTCACGGCGATCTAAGATACAATTTCAGCCGCTCGATAGGACGACTAGAGATCGACAAACGTCGTCCTAGCAGGAGATTTCAACCGTTATTACCTAATGTAGGGCGGCAACCACATTTAACTAAGGTTTATCGAAGACGTAAGCGAACTCATCACCTTTTTCCAAGACCACTATCTACATACTTGCCTGCCCTGGGGGACAGCAAGCTTTTAGCCCCTTAACAACCCAGGGAAAAGCACTACTATTAATTAGACGGTGTTAGACCGACCGGACCTGCTTATTAAATGTTATCTCTACCACGAAAACTAAAGGTCGGACCACCGAGCAACATACTTGGAGTAGAGCCTTAAGCCCTACTACAAATCTACTATAAAGACGAGGAAAGCATACGAACGAGCAAATTAGGACAAGATAGGGGCTGAAATTCTCCTGCGGATGGGCCCGTAGAAAGAGATTAAAACAAGACCAGCTCTAGACAAGGTAGTAGAAAGGCTCACAGAAATCACGATATCGGCTATAGAAAATCACACTCTAAATCGACGACTAAGCCCCTACTCCAAACGCTGGTTCACCCTAAACCTAAAAGCCTAATAAACCGAAGTTAACTCTATCCGTCGGAAATAGCAAGAGAGCTACGCGGAGCACGGACGCTATCACACACGGTCAGAGGACCTCTTTAAAGTGATATAAGAAAAGCGTCGAACCTAGACACGTACCATTAAAAAGGCTAAAAGGTTATACTAGAAATAGTTCCTAGACGGAGCTAGGGAAGGAAGACTGTGGAAGGCTGCTACCTATATGAAACCGCGAGAGAACTAGGGATGCGTCCCCTCCTTATAGGTCGACTCTAACGAGCTAGCCGAGAACGAGGACAAGGCCTAAGCGTTCCTAGACACTTTCTTCCCCAAGATAAACGATCCTGACGAAGACCCACTAGCCTAGGCGCCTCCGGAGCTACTGTGGCCACCGATTACCGAACTAGAAATCCAGCGAGCTCTTAGATTAACAAAAGGCTCTACAGCACCGGGCGAGGACGGCCTACTAGCCCTCGTATAGAAGCACCTATAGTAGTCTCTAAAGTAGCTTATCACCAGGATTTTCACAGTATTAGTTAAGCTAGGACACTACCCTAGGCGATAGCGGGTAGCAAAAATAGTGGTATTACGGAAACCGGGGAAGCTAGACTATTCGATCCCTAAGGCCTATCGCCCGATCTTACTCCTTAACACACTTAGAAAACTTCTTGAGATAGTTATAGCTTGACGACTGTCGCACCTCGCTGAGAAGCACGGCCTGCTACCCGATATATAATTCGGCGGGCGACCAGGGAGGATCACGGAACAAGCCCTGCTAGTCCTTGCTAACGCTATCGACCGAGCTTGGTATAAATGCAAAGTAGTAACGCTTATCGCGTTCGACCTAACAGGAGCCTTCAACGGAGTTAATAAAATTAGCCTGGACGCCCGGCTCCGCGCAAACGGAATCCTAGCCGTCGCTAGAAAGTGGATCGCGAGTTTTATGAGCGACCGGTTCGCGAGTATCAGTTTTGACGACTTCCGTATAGAGGTCGCGGCGCTAATCTATGTAGGACTAGCGTAGGGCTCGCCCCTCTCCCCGATTTTGTTTATATTCTTTAACTCCGACCTAGTCGACCAACCGGTCACCTCTTAAGGTGGCGTATTAGCCTTTATTAATGACTACTTCTGCTAGCGAATCAGCTACTCGGCTGAAGAGAACTTAGCTAAGATATAGTCTAAGGATATCCCCCGTATCGAGGCATGGGCGCGCCGGATAGGGTCCTCCTTTGTAGCTAAAAAGACCGAGCTCATTCACCTTACCAGGAGAAGAAGCGAATAATTACAGGGCTAAGTTATCATAAACGGGAATACAATCGAACTATCGCCCGAAGCTAAGCTACTAGGTGTGATCTTTGACTATAAGTTGCGATAGAAGGAGCATGTCCAGCAAGCTATTAAGCGGGCCACAAAGGTGGCGACGGCTCTGGCTGGGCTACGTCACCTACGCCTAGAACACATGCGTTAGATCTATTAGGCATGCGTCGCACTAGTGGTAGACTATGCATTAACGGTTTGGCACGACCCCCTACGCGATAAAATATACCTACGCTACCTAAACACGGTCCAGAGGGTTACGTTAATCCGTATCCTATCGGTATTTAGGATAGTAGCGACCACGATATTAGAGGTAGAAGCACATGTCCTTCTAACACACCTCCGCCTCCGCCACCGAGCCTAGAGGACTATCGCAAAACTCCACACTCTACCACGAAACCACCCTATTTAGAATATACTACTACGAGCTCAGAGACGAAGGAATAACATCGGGACGTCCTCTCGCTTCCTACTAGCGGAGGCGTTAAAGACTATGAACCTGGAAAGATTAGATGAACTAGAGACGATCGACCTATACCTACTACCACCGTGGCTAGCCGAACCCTTCGCAGATATCGAGATTGGATTAGACCGAGAAACAGGCGCGGAGCGAGCGGAAGCCGCATGGTCCACGTCTGATATTGTTGTCTATTTAGACGCCTCGGAACGCGAAAGCCACTTTGGCGTAGCTGTCGTAGCACTCGACGACAACCTATAGGTCGTTGAATCTAAACAAATCTAAGTGGGACTAATGGACCGGTGGTCGGTTTATGTAGCGGAGCTTATTAGCATCTTCTACGCGATTAGCATAGTTTTTATGCTCGCTTATTAGAGTTTAGCCAACAGACAAAAAACAGCAACGATCCTATGCGATAGTCGATTAGCGTTGCAGGCAACTCAGAACCCAAGAAGCAGACCCGGACAGCAGATAGTTCACGCGATCCTCTAAGCCGCCACGGAGGCCTAGGCAGCAGGCATCACGCTCCGTCTTCAGTAGGTGCCAGGACATTATGATAACCTAGGAAATGATGCCGCAGACCGACTAGCCAAGGACGCCGCGTACCCAGGTAAATCCTACCCCTTTCGTTTGCTACTCTTGAGGGAATACGCGCGCCTCCGCGGTAATATCCTTGATTAGTAGGAACAGGAATAGAGGTCATCTAATAAAGGCGGCCACCTACGGAAGATTAATAGCACCCTGCTAGCAAACTACACGAGAAGGCTATACAGGAGCCTACCCAGGAACCAGGCGTACCTATTAACCTAGCTACGCACAGGCCATAATTAGTTATCTACCTACGCTAAGCCCTTTGGTTTCCGTGACGATAATCAGTGTGTGTGCGGCGCACAAGAAACAGTCACCCACGTGCTAGTGGACTATCCAGAATTAAGGGATATTCGGAGGAAGTTACGGAGCGAAGTGGGAGACGCATTTCGTAGCGTCTCGAGTCTGCTGGGAGGCTCAACCGAAGGTGAGAAAGGTAAACCAGACACCGTCTCGCGGGCTAAGACGGTATCGGCCGTGCTAGACTTCGCTGAGGCGTCACAACGGTTTTGGAGCCGCGCGCCACGAGGGCAGCCTAACAATGGGAACGGCAATTAGGCCACTGCAGGCCTCGACGAGGCTCTAAGTTCGTTTTCAGGAAGTAGAACACTCTACATGTACGTACGCGCGGATATATATAGTTGTTGTAGCCTGCATATCGCTTTTCATTGCGAGGGGTCAGGGTAAATGACATCATCCATCCATCCATCCGACTGTACAGCTTTTCTTTTTCTGCTTGATAGTTTCTGCTTGATAGTTTCTGCTTGATAGTTTCTGCTTGATAGTTTCTGCTTGATAGTTTCTGCTTGATAGTTTCTGCTTGATAGTTTCTGCTAGGTAGTCCTGCGTAGTTAAATAATTCTTACCGTATTAATTTCGTTCTGCCTCTCTTGTGGAACAAGAATCATGTTATATATCTATCTACTTGGTGATAGCAAAATCACATGGAACTATCATAGAGCTCTTTCGTTTACAGTACATGTCATATTTAGGTAGGGTTACATCCCACCGTGCCCCCATTTTCCCCGCTGGCTTAGTGTGATCTCAGAAGTATACTACAGAGGACTGTTAGTTAGATTAAATACCTGTCGAACAACTGTAAGTTTCGATGAAGGCTGGCAAACGGTGTACAGATCATCTCTCATCCATTTACGCGCGCAGGCTGGAGCAATAGTGTCTTGAAATCAGTCACCATTCGCGAATTAATGTGATGACCTGTACATCTTGCTGATATGGGTTAATTGAATTGGGATATCCCAGGCAGGATCCTTATAGTAAAGTGGTGTGATTTAATCCACAGTCCCTAACTGGCATCCCCTCATTTGCTTCCATGACTTTGCGTCTGATAGAAATAATTCCGCACTGGTCCGTCAATATAATTGAACCCACCCATTTATTTTGTATCTCAAGTCATGTGCTTACGGCTTTAATTATGCCAACTAGCTAGATGAGAAACCACGCTTCAAGTTATCATATGAGGATGCCGGGTAACTCAGCTCATTCTGGCTTTGGTCCAAAGCATCGCTACCACCAAATGAATGGATAACCTTGTCATTTATTAGCATATGCAGATGTGAAACCAGCGATCCACGGGACAAACCGTAGTAATCAGACTGTCTGATCCATTCTTGTCGCCGCTACTTTCCCACCACATTCCGCCGCCCAGGCCCTTGGCTTGAATGTACTCTGCCTTCATTCGCGCGACCTGGGGATTGTCATAGCTAATCATCATTTGCTGCGATGAATCGTAGCTGTAGCTTGCAACAGGCTGGCTAAGGTAGTTCACAGATGCGCCTGTCAACGGTAATGCTTTGTAATCCCACACACCATTCTCCCAGCTGCCACTCCCAATCCCTTCGTAAGTAGTACCAGGGCCACGGGTGTTCATAAACGAGCGGCCATACAGGGGCATACCCAACACAATCTTGTCTGCTGGGACACCATTAGATGTATAATAGGTAATTGCTTGATCCGTATTGAAAGGCGTGTCGGTTGGGTTGCTAGTTGATGCATAAATATTGGCATCGTGACTGGCCACAGTATCCCAGCTTCCAGAATAATCATAGGCCATGAGATTCCAAAAGTCCAAGTACAGGTTCATCTGGGATAGGTGGAGTTTTCGGGAGTTTGTTGAGCCTACATTTGTGTTAGTTGAACCTGGCCGACTGTAGTGTATATGGATACATCGTACTAGCTGGGCATGCAGCAGTTATCAAGAAATGATAATTATTGGCACTGGCCGCACTGTATGAGTCCAATGACTGGTGTAAATTAGCTGCACAGCATCGATCGTAAAGGTGTGATGTTCCTACAGATCGCAACTGTTGTAGAGTGGAAACCATGTTGTCAGCTTGGATACTATCGGCAGGGTACTAGTCCAGTTAGTAAAATTTTCTATCAAATAATGGGATAGTGGAAATGGACAACCTCCCAATCAATATCAATTCCGTCGAACCCAAGGTTCTTGACCAAAGTCGTTGCAGAGGAAGCAAATATCGCTCTACCAGAGGCTGTGCTCAACGGACTGGCAAAGTTGCTTGAGTACGTCCAACCTCCGATAGACAGAAGAACTTTCAGCTTTCGATTCTTTTGTTTAAGTAGAAATAGCTGCTTTGCACATCCGTAGACATTTGTCCCTGTGTCGCTCCAGGAATCTCCAGGATAATGTTTTTCAATATCTGCCCAAGAGTCTGACAGGTAGACCTCGCCTGTTTCGGGATGGACATTAGCAAACGCGTACAAAATATGCGTTAATTTCTCAACAGGAAGGTCTTGCGGATGAAAGTTGCGTTCATAGATAGCCTATGTTCCCGTTAACCAAGCTTGTCCGGGAGCAAATCCAGAGGGATGGCTAACCCAGTTAACAAAATAAGCAACGGAACGATATCCCGCCGTATCACGAGCATTTATTTCAGCGGTCTTGTTGCCCTGGGGTAGAACCACAGCAGCATTTGCGACCCATCCTAGGCCCAATAAAAGAAGCAAAAACTTCATGATGAAATAAATCTCTCAGTATTCGCATATAGAACCTCTAATCTGAGTTGTCAATACTGGGTTGGTGAGCATCAGTGAAGAGTCGAAAAGGTAATTCTAGGTATTTGTATTGCCTAAGAATGTCGAAATTTCTAATGGTGAAAGTTTCCAAGGTTCCGCTGCTGATGATTACAAGATACCATGGTAGTCTGAGGGTCTATAGCTGCTAGACCGCATATTCTTGAGTCACAACACCGTCATCAAAGTTTAATCTAAAGGGGGGAAATAGGAATATATACGTGTGAGGACGTTAATGTATAACATCACGAGGATTAAAAATGAGAATGCGATGGAAGATATCTTTCGTTCCCTTTCCTTTTACCGACGTGTGTATGGCATTAATTCTATGTATCTTAATGGGAAATACGTAGAAGCGCTCATACTCGTTGACTGAGGTCGTGTTCCTAAAATGGAGACGATTATACAACTAGCCGTACTATTATAAGTAATCCACTTTAAATACTTTTCAAAGGTATTTTTTATACTTAGCATATTGCGGCTATACAACGTATTACCCAACCTTGAGGTTACTTCCGTATTAATGGATTTAGCTTTAAGTTTGGCTATTACATTATCACCAGCCTCATTTTATATGCCATTTAGGGATCCTCGCGCCTGCTGGTGCTTCTGCTGGATCGATCACAAAGAAACCATGAACACCCAAGCCGATGAATATAACAGTTTTGACTCCTCGTTACCAATGTTCCTGAATGGCTATTTCTGAAGCGAACCGATGAGTAAATCCCGTTTATCTTTGGAAGATGTACCTGGCGTCGGACTCCTTCATTGTGTACGAATCGGGCTGACGAAATAACCTTTTCCCTATGGGGACGATAACTTTGAGGTTTGTTACCGGAGTGTGCATCAGAACTCGTCTCCCATGTTCTGCTTTCCTCTTTAGCTTCGATACTCTCGTCAATAGGCATCGAATTGAACTGCTCTCTTCGATTGGCTCCTTTTATACGGGAAGAAATACAAACGCATAGTCAAAGCACTCCAAATTTTCAACCTATCAAGCATCAAATTATTCAAATTCTGTTGAGGCATCGAACGGTAACGTACCACCCAGACAAGGGTTATATTTAGTGAACTACTGTGCCTTGTATAGTAAATTTATATCTTTAGTACTACGGCTGTCGTAACACTGTGTATCTTGGCCAGCTATGGGATATTCAACCTGCCTGGTTATAGTCGCTTTTTTCTTCAACATATTAACTCATCATCGCCCGGCTTGCTCAGACAAAATTAACGCATCGCAGGATTTCGCAAATGGTAGTACTGAAGGAACCAATTGAACAATTTGACTGAAGAACTATTTTGGATTCTGGAATTGTATCAATAACTAACTAGTTAACGTAATTCACGGTCACCCTGGCCACACGGTCACCCTGGCCACCCCAAAACACCATAGTAAAAGTGATAAATTACAACCTCATATCTCAACAACCACGTATATTCAAGTTTGACCAGTAAGGTTTCATAAACTAGACAGTATAAAAAGCCTGTCTGTATAGTTAGAAGAGGGAAATGTGAGAAATGAGAAAGATATATATAGTTGAATCTGAAATGCGACAGTTATAGTGTATTTTATGGTAAAGCATAGGAATACTAGTCTGAAAGACCTTAAGTCTTGTTATATTCCTCAATTGCCTCTATACATGTATATGCTAGAAGTTTAACCGAATTGAAGTCCTGGTTGTTGAGATATGAGGTTGTAATTTATCACTATTACTATGGTGTTTTGGGGTGGCCAGGGTGACCGTGTGGCCAGGGTGACCGTGAATTACGTTAGTGGGGATAGGTATAAGCTGAGTAATCGCATCCCGGAAGGTGCGGATTTGCCTGAATACCCTCCCATTTCGACACAATTCTTAGGGGCGATAGAACTCTCAGGCACAAAAATGGAGAGAATTGTCAACTGCAATAGTAATGCTAGTTTCTGGGATGACTGTATAGAAGTTCTGCCCTCCTATAGATGTTACGCGTAAGTGAAACACTCGCAAATAGTACCAACGGATATAATACGAGTCTGCTTACCACTTAAGCTTATATATTGATGCTGTTGAGCATCTACGAATCGCAGTAAAATTAGACGTCGTATTATGTGGCATCTGTGCAATACCCTTTAAATTTTTAGCATCGCCCATGATATGTCAACTACGGGATACATGCGCCCTGTGTTCACGAATACCCTCGAAAATCAATCAACTACTCAGCTAACTGGGGAAGTATATAATATAAGTGGGTCTTATTAAAACGGAAATAGAGCACGAATATAATACTCCAGTTTTCTTGAGTTTTAATATTAGGCAACTTGGAGCATAGAGATATATTGCCCAGACATCCGGCGGCTATCACAAAATACGTCGTGACGCAACGTATTCGTCTAGCCTCACTGACTCAACGACACGCTATTCAACGTCATAAATTAGCTCAAACGACTACCTCCAAACCGCTTAATTTTGTACCCTCATCGTCTCCAGGACCTGAAGCAGAATAATGAATCCCGTGATTATTTGTTGGGTTCAGCTCGTTTCTTGGTAGATTATGATTGAAGTGAATTGAGCACACAAGCCCTTGCTATAGATTACTGATACATAAAGCCAAAGAAAGGTTGTGCGCATCATTACATCGTGATGTTGGAAACCCTCAACAATCTCTCTCTAAGTAACTGGCTGGAAATCTGTTTCATGCATAGAGAGCTTTTTACTCAAGTGCCTACAAACAATCCCCCTAAGATCATCCCGCACTGTGGGGCATGTGGACACTGCATAATTAGATTAGCGCTGTGTGTCTAGCAAGATACTTGGAGATTCTCACCTAGTACGAGGGTCTTCCCTTGTTCTTCGGGTGTGTCAGGAAGTCTCCGGATTCGGCTACCAGAAGCTTCTTCTGACACTATCTCTTCGTACTTGGGGATACCATCGAAGACGACAGCTCGGCCGTGGTTTCCAAATGGTTTCCCACCCCCCATCATATGTTGAGAGGCTACATAAAATGACATTTCGAGTATCGTTCAACAAGTTAGCAATGAGAAAGGCCTTGGAAAGAAGCTTACTCACATAGCCTTGATCCAAGACGTCGTCGCTTAAAAGACTATTTAAAAGCGGCTCAGCAGAAACAGCAATATCTAGGAAAATCAATATTACCCCCTTCGAATTGGCTAACAGTATATAAACATACCTAGGTTCTGCACTTGCCAAACAAAGTGGACGCGTCGCACGTGCGATGTAGATGTGTTATATCCGTAGAAAAGCTGCTTCAGATACGGAATAACCCCGGCAATACCAAAATCGGTTGCGATAGCTAGGACACATTCATATTCGCTGACAGATTTACTTACTCCATATGGGCCGCTAACAAGGGCAGTATATGAAGCGAATCCATCTAAAGCTGCACGGGAATGAAGGGTTCTCGTGAAGCCCCGACGTACCTGAACGAAGAGTTCTAGTACGTCTTGTTTTTCTGGAGACCAAGATGTTACCATGAAAGGATGGACTTGAGCCCAGGAGCACAGGCTAGCAGTAGGCATCCAAAGATTCACGTATTGGCCAGCCTTTACCTTCAGTGGTCGCGAGAGCACCACACGAATTTTTAATGTCGCCCCTTCTTGGCCAGCAGAATTGTATGGTTGTTTTACTTTTTCACAGGTGATGGATGCTCGAGGATATGGTCTCGGAGAAAGAATCCCGTTGCGGAACATGAGAATCGCAATATACAAGACTGTTGTAGAAGTAAGAATCCCGAGTGGGACGTAAATATACATTCGTGGATCAAGGCCTTCGGAGGGAAGGTGCCGCCAAGTGGAGTATATGCAAACGGCAGCAAAAGCTTGATGCGCTCGAAGATAGACCTCAAAAATAGATCGGCGGAAAAAAGGAATCGATAGTAAGACGATCGCTGCCGCTGACACTGCACCCTTTGATGGTTTAGTTACTAGCCGCGTCTTGGAGATAGGCACTTACAATGACGGCAAAAATGTTCCCTTCGTTGCGTAGATTCCAGGTCTGCCCTTGCACAATCATGACCACTGTGATGTGGAATGAGAGAAGAATAAGCGCTAACCAGCCAACAAACCGGTGTATTTGTCTGCAGGTAATCTGTGAGATCCCAAGAATGTCCGCAAAGAGGCTTAGATGCGTTGTGGGAAAGAGCAAGCCCATATTGATCACCGACAGCGTCCCGGCACGACGTCCAGCTATAATTACTGTTGAAACTCGGAATGAAAGGAAAAAAATGTTAATTATAATGTACCAAAGACACAAGAGGACATGAGCCCGGCTCCAAGGGCCACATAGCTGGTGGCGAGCGACTAAATTTGGGTAAATGAGATGTTTAGAAATGAATACCGAAAGATAGTTCGCGGGGTCTTTTAGATGAGACGTTATGCGAATAAGGATCAGGGTTGCATAAAAGCCACCAATTAAAATAGCATAGTATAGCAAAAGGTCCATTGCCTTTCACATCCATTCATAGATACAGTTCGCTAAAGCAGGATATGAACAGTCTTATACATATTTTCCACCAGAAATATAAGATTCGTAGCTTGCGTTGAGTATCTACCTCGTTACACTTTTGAAGGTGGCCCAAGCTAGACAGCGTTCATCATCCAGAATATGCGGTTCAAATGATAAGTGCCCAACGAAAACAAAAAGACTGGGTTTCCGGTAGCGCTTTCTCGAAGATGAATTTTTCATAATGATCGCCCATGTTTTTAGCGCAACTTCTCAAGAAGCCGATGGCTATGGCGAAGCTCTCACATAGGCAAATAATCAGCTACTCAGCTTATACAAGCCAAATAGCCCAGATTCTGTACTACTTGGGACACCTGGACCGTCCAAATGTTCTCACAATTTAGCCCTCTACGTTCGGATCATACCGAAGTGTGCTTCCAACTAGGCAGTACCTCCGAATTTGCAACATGCTCTTGCATATATTCCCTAATTTTCAGAAAGCATGTTCGGTTTCACTGACCACAAGCCACCATTGATAAACCTATGGATGAAAATAAGCATATTTACCTTCACGTCGTTACAGTAGTTTTCATGATCAAGTAAAACTCCAAGTCTCTCACATGGTTGTTGCCGGAAAATAAATAAATAAATCCGTCATATGCGGGGTCTGATTAGACAATGTCTTCCAAATCTCGTTTTGGATCGTTTTCTATCTGTGTATCTTACGATACGATTATCGGTCCCTGCGGAATGTATTTTACACGGACACTTACACAGGTCTATTTTATACAGTGGGTAGATGGGCAAGATAGGCAAGATTGGAATAGGCTAGACTGAAGAGGGTAATGCAGTTTTTCACTTGACCAATAGCAAAGCGAAAAAAATAGCATATCAACGAATTCGAGGGCCAGAGACTGACCTAGAGCGGAGCATGTTAAACCGGAACCAAGGCCAGCGAGGTGCTAGGTCGAGAAACTGGGCTAGCGGGAGCAGATCACCACATCCCGAACTACGTTGCATAGCTGTGCGGCCTAGTAGGTGAGCTCGACCACCTGCAGTCTATATATAGCGCAATTAGTTAAAGGCTGGGGGGGCCGGGGGTGGGGGGCGACTGATCGACGAAACCCGGCAATAGGTATATATTGCCGCAGCAAGTGCGCTGTCGATCGAGTCTGGGCCACCCCCAATGTCATATCATATTAAGCAGCATTGACGGCACCTGTTGGTATATTCGCAGAAGCATATGCGGGTAGCGAGCCTGTAACCGGCGTAACGGCTACATTCTTCGATTGTCTCTCGTGGTCTGGTTCCTAAGTATAATTAGCACACAGTCAATGAGAGTTTCGCCGTAGTAATTCTATCAACGGATCGTTCATTATCACTTACAAAAAGTACTGGTAGATATAATATGTGTATTCGCTTCTAAGATTAATACCACTGACACCTGACACCTGGCACTTCTCTACCACCATGAGGAGAACCTTCTCCCCCAGTAAAGCAGATTGTGACAAGTGCCGATTATATAGGAAGAGAATGCATTGCGCAGCGAATACTGAAACAGGAGAGGTGAGAGAGAGAAAGTGCTGGAATCGCGGTGCCCGCCCTCATATCCCTCTGTCTTTCTTAATCCTTTACCCAGAACTAAGCACTCTACATACTATCCCTGCCCAGTTTCCCACCGTCACACAGACCTTGATAATTGATCACCTATACACACAGCCAGAACGATGTCAAATCGAGCCCCTTCAGAGCATGAGTTTAATACAACCACGGGCGCCGTTTTCAGCTCGCTCGTGGAACCCACTACCGTCACTGTCGACAACAATATCCTGACGGCCTAGGCGACCGCCGATGTGACGGTTCAACTAGAAGGTTTGCCAAGTCCCCAAAAACAAGGATTCTGCCTTTTTTTCCCGCGTCGTCAGACACATAAACAGGACACATCCCGAGAGGTCTGAGGTTCCATTTTTGTGGTGATTTGAGGCTGTCGCTGCTCAGGAATAAAACCGCAACATCGGAAATATCAATAAGATTCGCAATCGCCACGGGCCGACTTGACTCCACGTAACCACGTTGACCAACACAATGACACCATCCTCACCAACCTACACCTACCACCTTGTGCCAAATATGGTGGACGCGCTTCAACTGCCGAAGATAGGATGTTGGACACTTGAAGAAACGCCTTCAAGCCAAACTGCTAACCAAATTACTAAACCACCAGGATCGTTGTGATTTTGACCCCTGAGAGGACACATACGGTAATGATCCTTGTAGGGGCTCAAAGGATACATGGCATATGTATATTAAGACATGTATTGACAAAATCAGTTTTAGTTGCCCTTTCGGCTTAGCCGCTGGGCGTTAATGAATTGTGTGTGTGTACATTATTCCTGTGCATCGAATTTAATTACGAACTCTGGTTGACTAAGACTAAATCAACTTCGACAAAGCAACTGTGAGAAAGTAGGTCCTGCTGGTCTGAACCTCATGTGACTTAGAAGCAATAATGTTGTTCATCTCTCACAGAAATAAGAGACTATATATTTAGCGTGACGATCAAGTTGATAGAAATCTCTTTGTTGTCTAGATATTCATGCAGAGGATTATTTCTGCGTTTCTCAAAGCAAACAGGATATGCACTTGCAACAGTTAAACCCATATTATTCTCAACCATTCAAGTTATTTAGATGTGGAGAACATGATAAAGTTACAATCAAAGGAACAAAACGGTTATTTAATTCTATGGCTGAATGGAAGAACTCTCATCGCCGGCGATGACGTCCATGCAGCCATGGGGAGCACTGGTATAAAAAGCCGAGATAAATCAATAGTACGCTTTCACATCCTCAACCCGCCCAGTAAATGATATGCTAACCCTCTAATCCTTACAATCTGTTTATTCGGGCTCAGCTGGGATAATATTCGATTATCCATATTTTCTCAGGCAGCTAAGGCAACGGGGGTATAGAAGGTTCCCTTTTTAAACCCCTTTCCGATGCCCATGTCATCCGCAACACTGATATTCTGCTTTTTCAAATGTCTGATGTATATCTTGGCGGCAGCTTGAAATTCTGCAAACAGTGCATCAGGGAGTTCTTTCCATGGGATTGTAGAGTCAACCCCCTTCTTGTCTAGTAATGCTTCATAGAATGTGCTGATCAATTCCGGATCTTCCTCATCCTCCCCACCCAAAGCTGTAGCCTGGTTATCCTGTGATAAAGACGGGTTTCCTCTATTTAAACTGTTCAAATTCACAGCAGCCCGGTTCGAGTCCGTTTGGTTTGAGGCAGCTTGGTTTGAGGCAGCTTGGTTTGAGGCAGCTTGGTTTGAGGGAGCTTGGTTTGAGGCAGCTTGGTTTGAGGCAGCTTGGTTTGAGGCAGCTTGGTTTGAGGCAGCTTGGTTTGAGGCAGCTTGGTTTGAGGAAGCTTGGTTTGAGGCAGCTTGGTTTGAGGCAGCTTGGTTTGAGGCAGCTTGGTTTGAAGCAGCTGGATTTGATGCGGCTGGTGCCGGGTTGTTCTTTCTTGCGGTATTTCGGGCGATATCTTCCGGCTCTGGCGTTTCTTCTAAGGGAGTGGGGCTTCGATCATCTCTACCTTCCCGTGCTTCTCCATCCCAGTCAATATCCAAGTTTTTTCCAGCCCAATCCCGAAAGTTCTTCACTTGGGTGCATGCCTTCTCATAGAATTTCCTGTCGGTCCGTTTACTTGAGTCCTTCCCCGCGCTACTTAGCCATTTGTATTTTGAACGGTCGATCCAGACTGACTGCACTTGCCCCCCTCCTCCTTCCAGGTCCACTAGTACGGTGCTGAATGGATATTTATAATTGGAGTCTCTTTCTTTATTGGAGGGATTGAGCTCCTCCACAGATTTCAGTAGGCCAAGCATAGAATCCCCACCATTTCTAGGTAGCCAAGCGACTGCTTTTATAGGGCCGATTTTGCCCTTATAAACGAGTGAATCAGTTTCGTCGTCTCTTTCCATGGCTTGTTTGTGGGGCTGTCCAAGCAGGTTTGTCACTTTCTTCACTCTATAGGAAGCTGGACCTGTACTCCAAATGAACATAGGGCTATTTCTTGGCCCATACGAGTTGAGAGAAAGTTTCCCACCTCGTGCCCTGAGCAGAACTGTTCCCTCTTCTAAGGAAAAGCTAGGAGAGTCGTCGTCTTGTGTAAGATCAATGATAAAGTCCGCAAAGTCCTTTGGACGTCGTCCTATTTCTCCATCGGAGGACCGTTTGTTGTCTGACACATGCTCTTGGGCCGTTTCCTTACTGGAGGACTGTTTGCTGTCTAAAGGTAGCGTTTGGGAGACAAATAATTGGTTGACGTCGTTGACGTCGTTATCTGCGCTATGCAAATTTGTCTCTTTCGTAGAATTTTCCGTAGCCAGTGTTCCAGTGTCTTTACTTTGTTGGTTCATCTCTGGAGTACCATTCCCTGGGTTTTCGCTTTTCTGTTCTGTTGTATTTGTTGCTTCGCTTTCTCCTGTCTCTTGAGGGATGTTGTCGTCCACTTTGTTAGGTTCTCCTCTTTCAAGCCGGGTAATATCGGAGTCAATCTCCATGAGATCTGAATCAACTATTTCTAAATCCCTTTCTATCTGAGCGCGTGAAGAAAGTAGGACTTTCAATGAGCTTTCCATTTCACTTCGATTTTCCTGGTTCGTATCTTCTTTCATACGAGCATTGACAGCTTCAATTTCCCTTTTAAGCTTTGCAAGCTCTTTCTCTTGGGTTGCCTTTTGCTTGGCTCTGTCTGATTTGCGTTGCCGTAACAGTTTCTTCTGCTCCAGGATTGCTGTTCTTCCATTTGGTACACGAGGATTCTGATCCTTAGATCGACTTTCAATAGCCGATTTTCCCTGCTTATTCTTTCCTTTAACTTCTCCGGTTCCCATTGTTACAATTCAAGCTTTGGGGATACAATCACGATGAGTGCGTGGATCATGAGTTGGGCCGAAGGGGGATTCTTATATTTATACGCAGTGATAAGGTAGGACCGATTTGGGATGTCAAGCAAAAAGAGTAAAAACCAACGGCCAAAACAATTGCTGGTTCGAAAAGAGAAAAGAGGGGCAGCTAAATCGAGACTCTCTGTATCCAATAATTCTGAGGGGAGAGTCAAATTATTAGGTTGGCGCTGAAGTGGAAATAGGGGCGTGGAGTAAGGATTTTCTCTCTCCCTCATAAGGTGATGGCATCAATAAATTACTAAGGATCTGCCCACCGTGTAATTATTTCCCATGCTGGGTACAATATTAGTCTGTACTAGATCTTCGACACATAACTAATTCAAGATTTGAAACACCTGTTCAATGGACTGCCTTGCCAGTTTGCCCCTCCTATCGTGCTGATAAGTTTGCAGAGATTCTGACAACCTGCTGAATTATGTTCGACTTGACGGTCGTATACACCATTACGTTCTCTTCGATACATGGAGAAATGCCCTTTAATGAGGACGTGCATTCCAAACTGTGACCCCCAATTCTCTCCGTCACACACCACTGCACACAAACCTTAACATATAATTTCTGAGATTTTGTCCAGGAGGGGAAATTACTCGCAGTTATTGAAGTTAAACCTTAGAAATGCGAAATAGATCCCGATGGTCGGACAAAGAGATTGTGATTGCTCTTTACTTTCATCTCGAGGTATTCAGTCAAAATCCCTTCGTTCCCTCATGCTGAGACTGGTATTCAAACCATCCCATCGTGCAATCGAAGCGAAGGTTGCATCTCTTCGCCAATGTTGCACAACGATGAAGGCCGAAAATGTTTCGTGGGACCAAATGTCAGTAGATAAATGGATCGACGACCTCTTTGATACAGGGGTTCTCGAAATCGCCTTGATCAGTACTGACTCACTCACTCTTTCTCTTCTTGCCCCACCGCCAAGACCCTAGCGCAGATCCGTCATTGCCCTGGCCAAAATTAATTGAGGAAGGCGGTAAAATGGACGTGGTATGAAACGATATCTATCGAAGTAATAATACAGTGTCCTCATGAGAATCCCGTCGACTTTGACAGTCATAGAAAGCCGCCTAGGTGTTGTTTTTTGATGATCTGCCGCCCCCCAGGTGTCCCCGGCTTTCCTCTCAGGATACCTCCCTTTGCTAGTCATCAGTCATCACTCCTGGGGTGTGTCTCATCCTCCAAATACCCACAAGCTGCATATCTAGCTGATAGACTTCCCCCAACCGTCACTGAGTCCTTTACGTCGACGCAATCTTAACTCTGCTGTTAAGGCCTCGTGAGAGCCACTAGGTTTTGCTCCTTCTCGGAGTGCCCTTTTCAGCTGAAGGAGATGATAGCGGCAAGCTTCACGCGTCCTTGGCTTATGACAACCAGAAAAATCGAACACCACTCCAGCCAAAATATCTAAAGACGCTCCTTTTGAGAACAGCCAGCGAAACCTTTCAAAGTCGCCTTGCTCGTATGCTTCGCAACAGAGCCGATCAATACCACCTGGAACCTCTCGAAAAGAAGCACCATGATCGATCAACCAACTTAAAAGCACTTTGTAATTGTGTGAACGAGCTGCGCGCTCAATCATGTCGCCAGATAAGATATGCCCACGCGATATGTAATGACTTGTTCTGAATTGACAATCCTCGTCCTGCATTTCCGAATCGTCGTCTTTAGGGGTCCGAATCTTTTTCAAAATAGATATAAGAGCCGAGCAGTCGAACAAAAACCATGTCCGACGACAAAGCGCACGGAAATGTAAGTAATCAGGAAGGTAAAGATTCCTTGCGATCGATTCCAACATCTCCGGCGGTAGGTCACAGAGAAAGGCCTGTCTCCTCCCCGTATGGTCCATGTCAAATTTTGTATATGATATATCGTAGTAAATGACGAATTAGGTGATTTAGTCTTCGCTCAATGTCGGAGGATGGGAGGCGCTTCAGTATCACCGAATTGCTGGCTGGCTATTACTCCGGATTGTGGAGGGTTATATGTAGCAACATCAGCAATCTGGGGGATAGTGGGTGATTTGCTCGAGTCCATACCTCGGATGAGCTCTCGGACGAAATAATGACAGGAGACCTTCGGGATCAGAGCTATTGTGCCCGTGCTTTGTCACCTTTCGAGATCGATGATATGGTAGGGATGACGTGGTACCCGTGAAGGCGGACAGCGTAGCTCAGGCAGAAATCGTATTAATCAAAATTACAGAAACAGGCGGTACGACAATACTGCGCCCCTGTATCTTGTCGAATGGTTATTCTACGCTAAGGTCTTGGCGGTGGGGCCAGAAGAGATAGAGTGAGTGTGTACTGGTCAAGGCGATTTCGAGAACCCCTGTAGCCATGAAGCAGTCTCTGGGATTATTCAATTCTCGCCGGAAGACGCAAAACATGTCGCAGCTGTCGGTGCCACTTCTTTTTCCCATCATAATATTCGGTGCTCACGTTGAATATATTCAAACAAATTGTTGGAGGAGCTGTCGCAAACTCTGTATAGAATACTGGCAGACTGAGATCTATTGCCCGCGACAGAGTACCAATCATAATGATCTTGAAAAGATAACACAAAAATAAGACTACTTATCTGGTGTAGCTGTTAGTAACCACAGTAGCTACCTTCTCCGTAGACTGCCTGTAGTAGCACGTTAATAGACTTCCGCTAATATTTATACTGCACATAGCCTAAAATAAACATTTTGTGGTGAGTACCCTCGCTCCCAGTATGCAAAACGCGAAATTTGCATCCTGGCGGTTGCAATCTATCGATGGAAACAAAATACCGGACCGGGATCATTATAGGTGATATTCGTTATCAGTGGGATATATCAAACACCACCACACCAGATAGATTCGCCTCTTCTTCCACCTTTAGATGCATTCCTTCGTCGAATGCTCAGGGTCACTCGATTCACTTATGGCTCGTACCACATTACATGCCAATGGGTCAGGGTAAATGCAATCATCCAATCATCGATCCTTCTATACTACAAAATAAGAATAATTGTGTCGATAAATGCCGCCCTGGTTCACTGGTTAGATATGCAAGGATTTTCTATAAGCCTCTCTAAGAGGTTAAGTGTATGGACCTACATCTACATACAATTTACCATGACAGACGTATTCCCGTGCCCAAAGACTCTTTTAGTTGGGAGACAACTGTGATTATAATGTCCCTCGAGGCAATAATTGCTGCGGTTGGACTTGAACTTTGCTTAGCTTGGGGTGTTGTTCTAATTTGCTCAGCCAACATTGATAGTTTTGCAGTGGCTTCCTGATGAAATGTGAAGCAAAATTATCACGTGAAGATCCTCTGTAAGTCGTGACCACATCCAAGTTTGGGCGTTATAATTAAGTGAAACAATTGATGCGAGTTGATCGTGGCAAATACGGTATAGTATATACACTCAACTTTGGCGTGCCATGTCTTTCAGATGTGCGGTGTAGTACTGCGTAGTTCGCATATACACATACTGTATACACACATCAAAATTCACTGTATCGATGGTTTAGATAGCTCCATCCTAGATATATTAAATACCCCCTGGATTGAATAACTGACTGACATTCTATACTATTGTACAGAAAGTTTTCTTCCGTTTATGAAGTAGCCCCAGTGGCGCGAGTACTGCATGAAATTCCGGGAATATTGTATCAAGGTCACCCCCAGAAAAGGTAGTTACATTTCAGCTCCCCTTGTTCAAAGTGCTGGGAGGATGTTTCCTTGTGAACATATTTCTCATCATTCCCGCTTATTGAAACCTTTCAGGGGTTCCGATGGCACTCGGCTATCTAAGCACAAGTCCCTTGCACTCGCTTCATAGAGGTTACCTTTGATAGACATCGTTTCAAATTTCAAGTTACACTCAGTGACCCCGCCTTTATTAGTACCTAATGGATAATTCGGCAGGTGCTATCCGGTTGGCCTACAAGTTCGGACCTACGGACCTAATACAGAATGATCAAAGGTACATAAACCTCTCCCGTCTACGACGTGTCTCCACTATAACCCACGGGATACGGTCTGATGGCACGTCGGGATTCCCGCGATTGGCTAATCACAAATGACGTGATGAGGGGCAAGGGATTGGATTGTGATCATTCGGTGATGAAGAAAGAAACAATCTAGCAATCGAGGGTCGGTAACCGTCTGTCTGTCGCAACGGCAATTCCGGGGAGACCCGCAAAACTATCGACGATCTGCCGCAGGATCATGCTATAACGGGCGGCCGCAGCATCCCTACATACGAGAAAGTCGATAGAGTTCTTGATTGTTGCTACGATTTGAATATACCCTCCAAATCCTACAACACCGCCCCCCCGGTAAGCGGGAGCCAAGGCAGATAACCTCACCGCTTGAGTAGCCAACGAAACCAGAGCTGTGAACCATGGTTTGTCTCTTGACGGGTTGTGCTCTGCACCAGTGGCGGTGTAATTCAGCTGTACGACGCTTACGACGATTTTGCGACAATGGAGCCAGCACCCGCTTATTCTTGGCTTGGCCTTGACCCCTCGGGCCCAGACGGCCCATGCCGACCGGCGAGGATCCCGACTTACCCTCGAAACCCACCTATTCAAGTTCATCCATGTGCAAGAGCCTCTGATGATGGCACTTTCTATTGATGAAGGGCCGGAAGAGGCAATTACAATATTAGACCAAAGTCAACTATCCGTCGAAAGCGTGAGAAATTCTCCAATTCTATCGCCCTTGGTAATAGCCCCAGTAAATCCAGGACTGTAATGACCATCTATTTACTATTGTGAAAGATAATAGGAGATTGCCAACCGTGGAACAGATCAGGGAGCTACCTCCGAAGATCTCCGTGGTTCTAGTTCAATACTGGGCATCGAACTCTGTCCTTATATACCACTACTTATTTGAATGGTCGAGTTTAAGAAACTTTATCGCACACATTAATTGGAAAAGCCCACCGATTATTGGCCGACCCACTACCGACATAGTGTAGGATATTTTTGCGTCGAGAGTGAAACTTGATCTCGCTCTGATTGTCCTCCCGATGCTATTCCCACCATTCCCGGAGTGAAAGCGAACGTAACGAGCTCCGGTGGGCCAAACTTTCACCAAGTGAATTCGAAAGACGAACGACCCACAGTATAGGCAGCTCGTAATTGGGGTACGTTGATTATTCCCAGGGCAGGCGCTGGTATATCTTGACAAGACTTTTGGTTAGTTCCAAATGACTAGCCCAGTGCCAGTCAACCTAAGTGTTAATATTCGCCAGCGTCTGCTTTTAGGGAAAAGTAAATTAGCGATAATGAGCACACATAACCGATGCTAAGTACAGACTCTGGTATGCATTCAACACCTGGAAGATACCGCTGCGAGTAAAATTGATTTTTGTTATACCATTCTTCTTTGAATCAGCCCACGACCTACAGTATTTTGTATAGAACCTCAAAATCAATTACAAATATGACCCGTAGTGGCTGTGTTTTGTCCCCAGTCCTTGGCTTCCTTTGGTATGGGTGTATCGTGTGTAGGCGTGTTGTAATCCAAAAGATGGTACTCAAGCGTGCTGATAAAAGGTTCCACTTCGTTCGTACCTATAAATCTGTCAGAATGGAGTTTCGTTGTAGGGGAACTATCGTGAGAGTCCTTACTCGGAATATTTGGATTTCTAGAAAGGAGAGCGGATGGAGGGGTGAACACTTCCCCTGGAAAACATCCTCTTTGCCGAAACATACTCTTGATAAAACTCAGTCTGCCGCCATTGCTCCAGTATGAGACGGGCTGATGGATCGGGAGTCTTCAAGATCAAGGGTGGGGGAGAAGGAGGGAGCATCTCCAAAAGACTTCGCTGAGGGAATAGATTCCGTACATAGCTAGCTTGGACCACCTCCTCATGGACAGGGCGTCGCCGGCGAATACCGTGGTCTAATTGTTCGAGCTTGCTACGGAGCGAGCTGATAGATCTCCATCTCCCAGTCTGCCTAAATTATTCCTTGCGCTTTTCCTTCCAGGACAAATGCTGATGACGAGCCATCCATTCTTGCAAATTTTCTTCTTCCTCCACCGTCCAAAGACTGTATTTTCCGTCAGACATATTTGGGGAAATCCAAAGTCAAGTATCAAAAAAGATGGCTTCTCAGGTAGATGAATAAAACAGATGCTGAAGTGTTGAGATGATAAGCAGACTGGGGAAACAGAGCCATTTACCGTTGAAATGCTTTTGCACTATACCAACAACATTTACGACGCTATTCAATACAATAACAGATTCAGTTAGACAGGAACATACGATAGCCCCTTAATTCACTGGTTCAATTGAATAACGAGGCGGACATTATTTGGTATCGATGATTTTGCACAATCTAGCTTTTAATACGGCAAAAAACCAAAGTCACCAATTGAACATTTGAACATCTTTTCGTTTCTTAGTTCTTTCCCCAATTAGCCACCTGCAGTCAATAGTAGAGGAATACAGATAATATTTAATTTGTGGTTACTGAGCGAACAATATATTCAGTCTCTTTAATTTATAGCCTCCCATGTGTGAGCATAACCGTAGAACCGGCCTCCAATATTACGCCTCCCTGACCCCGAGCAAAGATGTATTTTATTTACGTTCCAGTTCTCCTATCCACGAAGAGCTCGATTGCACTAGTTGAAGAGTCTATGTAAAGCACCACACCTCCTAAGTCGGTTGCACGTTCTAGATACCCTTAGTGTAAGCCCCGCAACTAGGTAATCCACAATAGTACTTTTGTTGGATATTTTCCTGCGGCATATCCAAGAAGTACAGAACGGTACCACGCTGTATTATACGCGCTCGCCTGAGCTTATATACTTTCTGTATATATATTCGCCGGGCCCATCCTCCGTATTTCTGCCTTACCCACCACAGCGCGCCGAACCTCGTCCACTTATCGAGAAGATCCCATTATGGTTATTACACATATCACGGAGCACGATGAAACCTCTATTGGTCTCTACACTGAGTGGCTACAAATGTTCCCTCCAAAGCCTAGTAGGCCTTCCGTTAGCTATGATAGGTCTGAGTCGGCTGCGGCATCCCCGGACGACAACTGTGCTTTTGAATACGCAGAGGAACAGTCATTTGCGGAGGAACACCAGGATACAATGGACGAAGATATCCAGGAACTAGTAGAAGAGGAAGACTTAACAATGGGAACGCTCAGTGTCATTCATGGCGGGAATGGGACAAGCCTGGAGGATAGTTTGTCAGACCCCAGACTTGTAAGCAAGGTTTTTACCGAGTGCGTTGGTTCGTCCACTCCACGACATAAGTGATGAATACTAACAGTTACTCTAGCCTGGATAGTCGAGTTAGGTGATCTGATCTCACTAAGAACAAGGCCTCCGGCCGTTTTATATCTGTATGCTGATATTCTTTTAGGGGTTTGGAAAAACAGTTCCTGGAACAAAATGCTTGGAATGAGAGTATGCAGCAAAGCATAGAGACTATGGTACATGAGTACGACGAGGTTCAAACCCTCAAGATGACCATAAACACGTTGCAAGAACAGGTTGCCGCCTTATCTATGGCCAGAAGCTGCGCGGTGGAGCGGAGGCCAGGACGCCCGAAGAGATCCACGCAGTGAAGGGGTGCCATCTTTGATGATGGATTTGATGGAGCTATTATTGAATGTGCTTATAGTCAAAGATGATAATTGAATGATATTGGTGCGCAGCAGGTTCCTAAAGATACTCTACCAGCCACCTAAGCTCTTCTTAGGCTAGTATGATTGGAACTGTATCTACATATTATTTTGGGATGCTCTATATCTATATCCAAGCAGGTAGGATCATCTCTTGTCGCAGAGAGCTATAGGGACCTCATTGACAAGTGATTCATAGCGACGTATATTTTACAAAATGGCTCAATTACAACTGTACCGCTTTGTCCCAAAGCATCAAACGGCTTCGCTAACCATGGGATAACCAGTTGACTACACACCTACAAGGGCTCTTATAACGGGGAACATTGAGTCCTTCTCCCTCTGACGCCGACATGAGAGGCTTAGAGCTTGCAATATAGGTGCCAGTAAACCAGAGGTGCCGTTGAGTGTCCAGGTTAGGTTATCACTGCTGTCATCCTAAAACGGATAGGTGTCGGATTATGACGGTTACTATATTATAAAAAATTATCACGGACGATGGGGTGCTTAGGTTGGCGCAGGTTTCTCTAGGACCCATACCGACATTCAGGATCATTCGCCCGATACGTTCTATAAGGAGCTTCGTCTTATTCACTGCTTTATGGAGAACGCCTTCTTCCGTCCGGTCTCTAGATCCGTCCTTCCTATAACTTGGGGGTTGAGCAATCTGATTATGCCAGATTTCCGGCAGGTCTCGTCTTTCGTACTTAGATTAATTACTTTTTGAAAACCTCTGTAGGTAGGTTGGCTCGTTCCTTAGTTTTCGGCTTCGCCGTGGGGCTATCATTGCGCTCGGACCATAAATCGCTGGGCAAGATCGGGTCGCAACTTTAAATATACGACTAGTAATTTTGCCCCTCCTACCAAATCTGCAATAGTGTAATCCGTCTTTTCTCCGCAAGGAAATGCCACAGCCCCAAATGAGGCAATTCTCGCGGAAGTTACCTCTCCCACCAGGCCATTTTCCATGGCCGAATCACGAAAGCCCCTCGGTTGTCGAACAAATGTTTCCAGACCCGGAGACAGCGTAGACAGGTCCGAGGTCTGTCATAGCGCTACGCATAGCACTCTCATCAAGCTCTGATTCGGACACAAACCTATACACCAACTTCGTGTTCTCTGTAAGTTAGTATTTCCCAAGGCCTGTTAGTTACCTTTTGTATATGGAACCTGAGTTTTTTTTGGCGTGGTAATTTCGAATACGATGTCTGGTTAGAGATGCGGCTAATAAGCAGGAGGAACGAGCTAGTGGAGCGCCTAGGGGAATCCTGCCGAGGAGTTGCATTTGGAAAGATCTGCAAGTGTTCGAACGTTAACCCGCCCTTCACTAGCGTTAAAAGGCCCTTTTTTCAACCACTCAAGATTTATATGTGTAGATCTAACCTCGGGATGCCTGCCATTTCCGGTTGTTTCTCGATTGCCTTCCATCCTGATTAGCGCCGGAGTTCCCCGGGGACTTTAAAACTACCCCACCAAACCCACCATCAAAGATTCACCAAATTCGATCCCAGCTCTGCTTTAGCCGGCATTACAAATAGTGATTCACTGCTCTCTACTGGCCTACCTTACGACTAATGTATCATAAAATCCACGGTCCTAGGTTGATCCCTCCAGATGACCGCTAAAGTCCGCTCTCTAGCTCGGATTGCTGTAGCACTGGGCCAAAGTTCTTATTAAGCCCGCTATGGTGGCCAACGTATCGGCCGCACCGGAATGTTCCCTCCGCCCTTAATGTGACCTTGGCACTGGAGACCTCCAGATGGGATAGGACCGGTCTTCTTGAAAGTCACGAGGTCACCCTGACCCATAGGTAGTTGATGGGACACGACTAGCATGCTGGTGCGAGGTGCATGGAGGGTCCATTAGAACAGCATGTCCAGGCACAGTAACGTATGTAAACCAGGAATACGATGGTTTTGGCCAATCTGCTATCCAGCCACTGATTGGCATAGTATGTCTTACACTCCGATCGTCTCAGTTATAGGAACAACAACATGTCAGGTGCTACAAAAATTTGAGCGTTTCCCAGGAGAGCCAAGCTGACATCCCAATTTTCTTGGCGACAGGTGTCGGCTTCAACCGACACCTTAGCCTCAATCTGATCCCACGGTATACTGCGTTTGCTTTACGATAAGAAATTTGAATGATAGAAATTTTGTCTGCGGAGTATTTGAAAGCTTAGTAGGTACCCCTCACAGGTATTTCAAATTCATCGCGGCTTAAGAATAATGATACTAGGGATAACAACAGACTGCTTGACGCTCAATGTCAACCCATACTGCCAGGGATCGTTCCGTATGCGTCAAAGTCAGGGAGGTTTTGAGGGTTCGATGCATTAAACAGTCGCCCCGTGCCCTCCGGTAAAATAGGATTCTCCGCTATAGTAAATTGGCCCGTCTGCGCGGTCCACGAGTCTTGAGCCACATCAGGTCCGGGTAAGCAGGTGCCGAAGTACGCGTATTGAGACTCTTGGGACTCGTTTATTTTTGAAGCAATCTTGTCTGTCACCGTCGACGAGAGGCTATGCAGTTCCTTTAAGGTCATGTGGAGTTCGTCCCGCGTGGCATGATTCTGGCAATCCGAACTGACGGCATCCAGGCGTTGTTGCAAGACCACGTTTTCTTCTCTCAGTTTTCGCACTTCCTCAATAGCTTTCTGTTTTTCTAAGGTGATTTGCCGAACCTTAGCATTTAGCTGCGCCCGTTCGGTGCCAAACCGCTGCTCGGCCTCGGAAGCTTCCCGCTGCTGCTCAGTGAGGCGTGCCGTAAGTCGCTGACGCCGTTCTTCGGCCGACTTGATCATTTTGGTGCAGTTTTCATGGACGATCTCAAAATCTGCGTTCGTCTCGTTCCTTAATGTCATTTTGAGAGGCATCGTGGCTGGAGCCTACGTACAAGCAACAAAATTAGTTATTTCTACCTCATATTAGCATGTAATTATGCAACGCTTACCGTCGGTCGCATCTTAGTACTCTTAGAGACATAATGGGGCACGTGGTCGATTCCAGTGCGCAAAGGTCGAAGTGCTCGCGTGGAGGTCTGGCCGGACGCCGGCGACGTTCGAACAACCCGATTCGGGGCGGACACTGCGGGGACCCTTGGCATAGCGGACGAAAATGCAGAAAGGGGAGTGAAAGAGAAATTTCCAGAGCAAGAAGCAAGAGAATATCAGAGAGCCAAAGTTACAGGCAAATATTGAGAGGGGAAACTGTGGTTTTAATTGTGTTGGTTTAAAAATGTTGTTCAAAACTATTAAATTCGTTTAACGGCGGAACCGGTATTTGGTTATCCGCGTGGGTCACAATGGAAAGGAATTCGGGGTTCTGGTTCAGAACGTTCTGGGAAAAGCTGTCTGGTCGGACTCCAATTGCAGATTTAGACGGAGCGCAAAGAAAAATCCAACATTTGATTTCCGCTGAAAATTAATCAGACTTATCTGCAATTTTAGGTTCGCAAATTTATAATTCCGCGACCTTGGAGAGGAAATCTTTCCCCCCCTAAGATCGGAAGCTTTTTGCCTCGCCGGAATGAAGGTGATGTGACGCGAAAATAATTGCACGGCCCAGGGACCCAAGAAATAGGTCGATGAATTGTTAGTCATTCATTATGCTAAGCTACCACTTCAACTCACCAACGGGATTTCAAAAGTAGGGTGAGCAACGTTTTGAGCAACGTTTTGAGCAACGTTTTGAGCCACTTTTGAGCCATGTTTTGAGCCACTTTTGAGCAACGTTTTGAGCCAATTTTGAGCAACGTTTTGAGCCACGTTTTGAGCCACGTTTTGAGCAACGTTTTGAGCAACGTTTTGAGCAACGTTTTGAGCCATGTTTTGAGCCATGTTTTGAGCCATGTTTTGAGCCATGTTTTGAGCCACTTTTGAGCAACGTTTTGAGCACATTTTAAGCAACGTTTTGGGCAACGTTTATGAGCAACGTTTTGAGCAACGTTTTGAGCAACGTTTTGAGCCCCGTTTGAGCAACGTTTTAAACAATAAATGAAGATCCTTTTTGGGCAGTCAAGTTTTGCCTGCCTCATTCACCAGTGTCATTTGCGTATATTATTTCCGCTGTATGAATTCGACTAGTCGTAGATTGGAGCAAAATCATCCAGTGTAATTGTTTCTCGTGTTACAAGCCAAAACCACGGTTCAAAAAATACCCTGTCCATTCAAACGAAGGTATCAAGACGGGAGCATGAAGGGCGGAATATCTGTCTAGCAGGATGTTGTTTGTTATGGAGTTTGATGAGAAACGCCACCTCTTACTTACACTATGTGGGTGCGTATTTCATTTACCCTAACCCCTCACCAAAGGCCTTTAACATTGCTCAATTTTTTCGCGCAACTTCTGTTCACTCACTTCCTCTCTCCACCTATTATACTTTTTTGATCACCTCTTGTGATCACTCTGTTTTCATGAAGCTTCTTGCGGGTCGGGTTATCTGTCCTCCTGACAGATGTCTCTGCCTGTAGGCCTTGTGTTTCAGGGGAATCTGCAACATTACTGCTTCTCGACTGATCCCATGATAGCCGTCATTTCTGTCCTATGAAGTTTAACGTTAGAAGGAATTATCAAGGAGACAGATCGCAGATAAGTGATTAAAAGAGCCCAAAACGCAGGGCAGAAACACAAGCAAATATTTGCCAATTAACTACGTGTTCCGAGGCTAGAAAAAGTGAGCGAAAGTGAACTAATTTGGTCAAAGTAAAGTGGCGTTGGCCGGGATTTATTTTAGTCAACTAAAGTACGCTATCCACACGTCGCCAAGTCACTTAAAATTCTCGTATAGCAGCATAGATGGAAAGCAAGCGATATCTAGCCAGTAATACAGTATTTGATTGGTTAATTCTTGTTCATTGGTAAATCAGATCAGCTCTTCGATGGGTCGCACGTATATCCGATCTACTCTCGCGAACTTCGATTCCATCTCTGTGAAATTCCCGACAAGCATGTTGATGCGCTGTTCCACATCCTTAGCATACTCATGCATGCGCTGAAGACGCTCTTCTAAGTTAGCTTTGTCTTTGACACAAAGCTGCAGCATGGTCGTCGATTTTTGTTTCTCAAGTTGAAGGATTTTGAACTTGTATCAACAAGCAGGAGAACCCTTGGAAACTGTTTGTTCCTCTGATGTGGATCTGAAAAAGATTAGTCCGCAACCTCTTGTTGCTTTTGATTGGATTTTCACTTTCATGAGAGGTGGGTACAAATTTGAGCCAGAGTATAATCGCGTTTTGCTTTGAGGTGGCATCGCGGTCTGACTGCCCGCTGAACCCCAAAAGCGCAGGAGCTTCTAAGGACTAAAATGGATTATAAGTACAGTTCATCCTTGGGTAGCCTGCGTCACCAACCGTATCTGCACTGTGGTTCACGTCTTGCCGCAGGCTCTAGCACGGGCCGTATCCCTCGTTTCAAGCCTGCAATAACAATTAATATACAGTGTGCACCGCTGCAAATCGAATTCCGCACACACTTTGCCGATCTCATACACGTCTTCTCCTCGTTGAACAATTAAAATATTGGAGCTACTAATTTTAAACCTACGCCGACCAAACCCATAAGGCCAAATTGAAAATAAATTCCCCTCCTTCAGATTGCAAAACCCTTTGCCTTGCCCTGAATATCAAAATCAACAGACTGGAGACGATTTTCCGTGGAAACTACAGAAACGCCCAATGTCCCCCTTCTATCAAAAAACTGGACCCTGTAATTACGCCCAGAACTGATTGGTTCGCTATTTTCCACTTTCGTATGTACTTTGCTTGTTATGTTTAACATTCGTGGATTTGGCCATTCCAACCTGAATCCCACTTTGTAAGCGAGGACAACAGGTTCGCTGTCCTAGTTACCCAATTAATCAATTCCATACACATTAGGTTGGTCCCGGTTGAACCTCATATAAGCAGATACGATATCATTATGCCCTGTGCCTTCTATGGTATAACTGTAAGATGTTCCTTCTAAACCGAATCACAAAAAAAGCCAGTTAGAAATGGCAACTCTAGATGGTAGCTTACTCAATTTGCATTATGATTCGTCAATACTGTCATGTTGTAGGTGATTTATCTCCATCGAATCCTCCAGTTCATTCTGCTTCAGCTTCGAGTAGTGACAATAGATTCCCCACTAGCTGCGAAATTAGTAATGGCAATCTCCAAAGCATAGTCGGTTCTCATAGGGATTGAATTCGAGTAGAATATCTGAAATTTTCGAATTACACCGTTATCCACTCCGCCCTGATAATCTGACGAGATTCCAATTCGCTGTATTTGACTCAAAGGGCTTGTTCTTTATAGTAGATGCTGCCACATGCTGAAAATACTACATAAGAAGGTCCTGCCTTCCAATAGTTCCATTTGAGCTGTGGCTAACGTGTAGTCCCATGACTTCCATCTCAAAGTTGAGTATGGGATAACGTGCTTTCCTTCAATAAGTCATCATGTTCCTCTTCCCCTCCCAAACTCAGGGTAACATCCTGGTCCCAATTAGTCTAAAGACGGCTAGTCAAGCGCTTCACATACCATTGATCGGTGTGGAGGAAAGGTAGATTGGAACAAGCGTAGGGTTCCACAGCGCGATCGTCGAATAACAACGATATGTACGGCCTCAAGGCCGAACAGTTTTCGCGCCCATCTTGAGAGCTTTCTCGACATATTGTTAAGGACATGTAAACCTGGGGACAAACGAGGGAGTGGCTATGGCCGCATTGATATACACCGGGTCCACCAAATATATCTTGGCTAAGGTATGACGGTACTTGGTTGGACAAAACCCAGTTTAACTCGAGAAAACGCTGAAATGAACAATTTAGCTCCCGCATTTTCTTGTTCATCTTTTCTTGTAAATGGAGATTTGAATTAATACTCAACCAAACAATAAATGGTAGTATCGCCGGAACGATATTTATTTGAGCACAGTGAGTACAAATTAACGAGTTGGATGAAGCGTAATTTGAAACTGCAAATTTCGTCTCTAATTTGGTGGACCCTCCTACTCTTCGAGAGATTCTCTAGCCTTATAGACACTATTTGTGCATGAGGCCGAACATCGCACTGTGTTCTTTTCAAACGTGTGGCTCTTTGTCTGTTGTTAATCAATCGGTTTCAGTCTTTGGATGTTCAAAAACCTGTGAACCTACGGTCGGGTCGGCCTTGCAAATGAGTCGCCCCATTAAACTGAGCCAGCATAAGTATTGTTACAGTGACTACGTAATATTTGGAACCCCTCTGGCCCCACTTCACTGACCGCCTGAAGGAAGTCTTAACGTAATTCCCGCCCGACCGAGACACCCTCCCCTATCAGAATACTTCAAAATCTATTATCTCAACCAACAACCATTAATTTAACTAGATAAAGCGATTTTTACATACATTAATCCTGTGACAAATCTCCCTGCACCAACTACACCTAGGTGGTGCCCTCTTTGCTGGCATAATTGGCTGACTAGGCAAATAAACCTCTGCATGCGAATCTACCCAATCATCTTCCTCTGGCTGGTCTAGCTGCTCAGCTAGCTGTATAGCCTCTTAAATGGTTAAACCCTCTGCGCAGGGTATCCTCTTAGTTGACCGATTGCGCTTTTTGATTATCTTCTTATTCGCTATGCGTAGATTCTCGTTATCCTCTGCGAGTAATATAGTGTTGTGAAGCGAAAGATAGTGGCCCTTGATAAGTTGATCTAAGATGGTTTTCGATGGGCTTGGAGGGCTATTTGACAGTAGATTTAGTAGATCTTTTAGAATTGAAGCTTGTTTGAATAGCTGAGTGACGGTTCTAGGCGTTTTTGGTGTGAATTGGCTAGATCTGCTGCTTGGACGGCTGCTTGGTGGTGTTGGTGTTCGTAGAGAGATATTAAGCTTGTTAAGCACTCTCTCGGCATCTAATGGTACTAGACCACTAGCTGCGAAGCTGTTTTTGATAGTGGGATTGGTTGATTAGAAGGCTTCTAACCGCGCGTGCTGGTAATCCACTAAAAAATCGTGCTTGTCGATATGGTTATATCCTCTACGCGCAAGGTCGCTAACGAACCGACCGTACGCGCGCTTAACCACTGCAAAACACCCAACATCTAGTGGCTATAGTAGATGCGATGAATGTGCAGGCATACAGAGTGGTATAACATCGTTTTCTGCACAGATTCGGTCGAATTGGGGCGTAAGGTGGCTACTATGACCGTCAAGAATTAATAGCCGAAACCGACCTCGTACGCGCGAATTCGTGTGTGGGATAAAGTGCTTTTCTAGCCAGCGTAGGCAAATCTAATCGGTAGTCAAGCAATTCTTTAAGACCTCGATTCGCAAGTCTATCGGTAGGTTTTCGTTAAACCATCCTAAAATAGCCACTTTGCCTTTAAAGACTACACATAGAGGTAGTGAATAGCAATCTGCGCAGATTACTTCGATCGCAGTAACCCATTCGCGATTTCCTGGTTGTAGAAGAGATCTCCGACCGTAGTATTCAGCACATGTGACTACTTTCTGCGAAGATATAAGGCCAATTAAAAAGCCTATCTAATCAAAGTTGTAGATATCATCTAGTTATATACAATTCTCGTAAATAATACTTTGTACGGTCGCAAACCACTACCGAATCGATTTTGGATCTTCATTTAGGGCTCTTTGATAATCATATCTTCGTGAGAAGCGTGTACGAAGCTCAGNGTGGCTACTATGACCGTCAAGAATTAATAGCCGAAACCGACCTCGTACGCGCGAATTCGTGTGTGGGATAAAGTGCTTTTCTAGCCAGCGTAGGCTAATCTTATCGGTAGTCTAGCTTTTCTTTAAGACCTCGATTCGCTAGTCTATCGGTAGGTTTTCGTTAAACCATCCTATAATAGCCACTTTGCCTTTAAAGACTACACATAGTGGTAGTGAATAGCTATCTGCGCAGATTACTTCGATCGCAGTAACCCATTCGCGATTTCCTGGTTGTAGAAGAGATCTCCGACCGTAGTATTCAGCCCTTGTGACTACTTTCTGCGAAGATATAAGGCCTATTATAAAGCCTATCTTATCAAAGTTGTAGATATCCTCTAGTTATATACTATTCTCGTTAATTATACTTTGTACGGTCGCGAACCACTACCGAGTCGATTTTGGATCTTCATTTAGGGCTCTTTGATAATCATATCTTCGTGAGAAGCGTGTACGAAGCTCAGGACGGCGGTTAATGAAGGTTGATGGCCAATTCTTTCCAACGGTAGATAGAGAAGCTTCTTCGCGCGCAGCCAATAGGATATTAGCCATCTCTCGCACCGTAGAGGGCCTAGGGGCTGCTCCACGCGTATCCATAGAGATTATCCACTTAGTAAGCGAGTCCTCTTCGGTTTAGGTTAACTTAGTTTAACTAACGTAATTCCCGCCCGACCGAGACACCCGGCCGCCCGAGACACCACATCTAAAACCTCGCATTCTTACCAACCTACCTACTTCAACCACCTACCATGCCACCAATTCGCACTGAATCTAGCCGTAAATTGGCTAATCAAGAGGGTAAGATCTTATTAGCCCTCTCCGACCTAAAAGATGGCCGCATCAAATCTATTCGCGCGGCAGCGAAGCTATATGACCTACCACCATCAACACTACACCATCGCGCTAGCGGACGTATTTCACGCGTTGATAAGCGCCCATCTGGTCATAAACTGACCTAAACTGAAGAGGATTCGCTTACTGAGTGGATAATCTCTATGGATACGCGTGGAGCAGCCCCTAGGCCCTCTACGGTGCGAGAGATGGCTAATATCCTATTGGCTGCGCGCGAAGAAGCTTCTCTATCTACCGTTGGAAAGAATTGGCCATCAACCTTCATTAACCGCCGTCCTGAGCTTCGTACACGCTTCTCACGAAGATATGATTATCAAAGAGCCCTAAATGAAGATCCAAAATCGATTCGGCAGTGGTTTGCGACCGTACAAAGTACGATTGACGAGAACGGTATACAACCAGACGATATCTACAACTTTGATGAGACAGGCTTCGCAATGGGCCTTATATCTTCGCAGAAAGTAGTCACACGAGCTGAATACTACGGTCGGAGATCTCTTCTACAACCAGGAAATCGCGAATGGGTTACTGCGATCGAAGCAATCTGCGCAGATGGCTATTCACTACCGCCATGTGTAGTCTTCAAAGGCAAAGTGGCTATTGCAGGATGGTTTAACGAAAACCTACCGAAAGACTGGCGAATCGAGGTCTCAAAGAATGGCTGGACTACCGATGAGATTGGCCTACGCTGGCTAGAAAAGCACTTTATCCCACACACGAATTCGCGCGTACGAGGTCGGTTTCGGCTATTAATTCTTGACGGTCATAGTAGCCACCTTACGCCCCAATTCGACCGAATCTGTGCAGAAAACGATGTTATACCACTCTGTATGCCTGCACATTCATCGCATCTACTATAGCCACTAGATGTTGGGTGTTTTGCAGTGGTTAAGCGCGCGTACGGTCGGTTCGTTAGCGACCTTGCGCGTAGAGGATATAACCATATCGACAAGCACGATTTTTTAGTGGATTACAAGCACGCGCGGTTAGAAGCCTTCTAATCAACCAATCCCACTATCAAAAACAGCTTCGCAGCTAGTGGTCTAGTACCATTAGATGCCGAGAGAGTGCTTAACAAGCTTAATATCTCACGAACACCAACACCACCAAGCAGCCGTCCAAGCAGCAGATCTAGCCAATTCACACCAAAAACGCCTAGAACCGTCACTCAGCTATTCAAACAAGCTTCAATACTAAAAGATCTACTAAAACAACAGTCAAATAGCCCTCCAAGCCCATCGAAAACCATCTTAGATCAACTTATCAAGGGCCACTATCTTTCGCTTCACAACACTATATTACTCGCAGAGGATAACGAGAATCTACGCATAGCGAATAAGAAGATAATCAAAAAGCGCAATCGGTCAACTAAGAGGATACCCTGCGCAGAGGGTTTAACCATTAAAGAGGCTATACAGCTAGCTGAGCAGCTAGACCAGCCAGAGGAAGATGATAGGGTAGATTCGCATGCAGAGGTTAAATTGCCTAGTC
The DNA here is from genome assembly GCA_001048715.1 of Penicillium brasilianum. NCBI lineage: Eukaryota > Fungi > Ascomycota > Eurotiomycetes > Eurotiales > Aspergillaceae > Penicillium > Penicillium brasilianum. Next base: position 233,333 of record CDHK01000017.1, read on the forward strand.
AGCCAATTATGCCAGCAAAGAGGGCACCACCTAGGTGTAGTAGGTGCAGGGAGATTAGTCACAGGATTAATGTATGTAAAAATCGCTTTATCTAGTTAAATTAATGGTTGTTGGTTGAGATAATAGATTTTGAAGTATTCTGATAGGGGAGGGTGTCTCGGGCGGCCGGGTGTCTCGGTCGGGCGGGAATTACGTTATGACCAGATGGGCGCTTATTAACGCGTGAAATACGTCCGCTAGCGCGATCGTGTAGTGTTGATAGTGGTAGGTTATATAGCTTCGCTGCCGCGCGAATAGATTTGATGCGGCCATCTTTTAGGTCGGAGAGGGCTAATAAGATCCTACCCTCTTGATTAGCCGATTTCTGCCGAGATTCAGTGCGAATTGGTGGCATGGTAGGTGGTTGAATTAGGTAGGTTGGTAAGAATGCGAGGTTTTAGATGTGGTGTCTCGGGCGGCCGGGTGTCTCGGTCGGGCGGGAATTACGTTACGGCTTGCCGAAAGGTATAAGTTCAGCTTATGCTTAGATGCGTGCAACACGACATAGTTGTAAGTTTGATGAAGAGAAGGAATGCTTCTACTTTATACAACACCTAAAGGTATTAGAAGCTAGTAGTTTCGTAGATATGTCGCTATCATGTGGTTTTTGAGCGGTGATGCTCAAGCTTCTGAGGCGGTTAAACTGTTCCTTGTGTTCTACAGGATGTAAACTTACACACACACACAATTCATTAACGCCTGGCGGCTGAGCCGAAAGGGCAATTATCACTAATCTACCAGTACATGCATGTTTGGGTATAACCCGTGTCTCCTTGGAGCCCATACAGTATTTCCTTCCGTATTTGCCATTTCAATTTCAAATCTCATAGCAGATCCCTGTGGGTTAGTATTGGTTAGTAGACTGGCTTGAAGGCGCTTCTTCAAGTGTTCAACATCCTATCTTCGGCAGTTGAAGCGCGTCTACCGTCTGTCACAAGGGGTTGGGTTTAGTAAGAGGGGGTATTTTGTCCGTTCGTCGGCAAGGTTAAGTGGCCTCAAGTCGGCTCGTAGCGATGGCAAACCGCACTGATGCTCGCACTGCATCCAAATTGGGCGTCCACTTCCGGTCATCCGAGGGCGATTTTCTACCCAAGAAGAAGGAGATATTACTTCGGTGAGTGTGGGTACATTGCAGCATTTCCGTCCGGTGCGCGGTCCACTTCCGACATCGAAAGAGAAAGTGGTCCACCGTCTCTCTCGCTTGTCCACATGCACATTGATCTGTCTCGGCGGCATTGATTCGAAAGAGATATTCATTGAGTCTTGCAATACCCTTGCGGGGCTAGGCCAGCACGCTCGCCTCTTTCCACGATAATCGGTCATACAGCTGTCGCGTGTTTTTTCCTGGAGGGTATGTACCATTTCCTTCCTCCTGGTATCCACCGACTGTGACATATTCCCTTGATCTGAGGCACAATCTGTAAATAAGCTTTGGACAGGATATATCATAAAAAGAGCTATGTCTAACAGGTTAGGTGTCTAACACGCTGGGGCTTATAAGAAGCAGGTTCATGGGTACTCTACAGCGGAACAAGTAATGCAATCCGCTACTCATAATCTAGGGTGCCGAGTTAACTCCCTAGGCTGACACCGGGTCATGGAATGACAAAAAGGAAGTGGCAGCTCGACAGGTTCTCGAGGCATCCTCAACTGTTTGACCTGTTTGCATGGACCTGTGGATTTAGGGATGTTTGGTCAAATTGAAATTTTTGCTAACCAGAATAGGTAAACAAGCCCAATTAATTAATAAATTTGCGGATCTTCATCGATATTAAAATCGATACTTTGAAATATTCTCGAAATGGGATAGTCAATTTCGAAGCTACAACATTCCTAGGTGAAATGCCTCGAGAATCTGGCGACCCGACACTGCCCTCTACCACTCCTATACCTAAGTGAGGAAGTTGGGGGCTTACTCGGCACCAGACCTTTCAATATAGTGGCTAGGATTACTTGCGTATAGTACTGTGCCTGCGGAGTACTCATGAACCCCCTTATCATAATACTCTGCCCGTCAGCCATAGTCCTCTCCTCTCGACACGTCTTGCCTTTTCCTCAATGATCAATCCCTTAGAGCCCACAACTGTTAATAACCCGGTATGTACAATCCTGGCCATCCAGCACAGCTTCTATGATAACGCTTCAGGAAATTCCTCCGGACCATGGCAACTATAAATACACGCGCTGTTAGAGTAGAATGGATCACAGGAAGATCTCAACAAGAAGAGCTGACGAGGGCGCGTCAGCCGATCATGAGTTGGATGGTATTGCAAAAGTGGTGGAGATCATTTACGAAACAGATAGTAAGATAAGTGCAGTCATGGGATATCTCCTGGAACAGCAATGAATGGAAGCGGGGGATCCATAGCGTAGATCATCGATGCAATTTTCGACATGGTAATGAAGCACGTTACGCAACTATCAAAATCGGAAAGCGGTGGCGAAAATTCCAGCAGCAGGAATGGCTTCTAGTAGGGAGAAGATCATCAGAGAATTTTCATATTAGTAAATGACCTCCTGGAATTGATCACTTGCTAGTTGGGCAAATACAGCCCCAACGAAGTGCATTCACAATTAACAATCTAGATTATGAAGCAAACTTTCAAAAGTAGACTAAATAAAGATACCCAGCATAAGAGAATTCAAAGAGAGTTGGTAAAGCCAAATATTTGCGATGCAGGTATTGTCTATAGAATTTTGTAAGCCACCAGATTATACCTCCTTCATATAAAAATCCTTATACACCCAGTCTTTTTTAGCAAATTCGTGAGGCACCTATCTCCCTCAATGCCAATTTATAATGGCAAATCCGATTCATGTCCACCGTGCCCAAATACTCTCACGGAAACTCAACCTAGCATTGACGGACCAGTCGACAATCTACCCAGTGCGGAAAGAAGAATTTTGTACACGGACGACGCTTCTTCCGTCTGCTATTCAAGCTGATATCGTTGAGATGCAGCGGACGAGAAGATCCCGCGCCCCGTCTCCGGAAGATCACTCCTTCGGAATTTCAGACACTGAACATAGGACCTGTGGCCAGGTTGGTAGTTTTCCCAGGACTTATCCTCCTTCATTCCGCTAAAAGTCATTGAAGGAAGGCACGCGAAGTTGGAAAGCGAGAGAGTGTCACGTTTTGGATATGCTTAAAACGATCGTGAACAGAGTTTGCCATTCACTTTGCTTTAATACGCCACAATCCATGGTGGACCGTAGTGAGGGATAATCAACTCATTGGCTTGATTGTCTCACACGGCGGGCATTCCTCTTTTGAGGTAGACCATGGTTGGCGCAAAATCTAAATAGTAATGGCGAACTATCCGGTATCCAACATGGTCTGAACAATAGCCTACGGATTGATACAGTAGCAACGTGTAGTATCGATTCATCATGCTACTGCGCAACAAGCTGTACTTTCAATTCGTTGAACCTTTGTATATTTCTACTCAAACTGTTTCTTCTCCGGACTGGCATTGCTGCAACACTACCAAGGCTTCAGCAATGCCACCTCTGGCCCGGAGCAACTCCATCCTTGACCGGTCAATGTGGGTTTTGTAATATTCAAGCTCCTCCTCGAGATGATGAAACTTTGCTCGTGTCTCTTGTTCGCTTCTTCGGAGCTCCCCAATTTGATCAGTAAGTTTCTTGTTTTCCCACTCTAATCGCTGAATTGTCGCTGTGAAGGATTCTGAATCATTTTCCGGATTCTGGGGCAGACAACATTACATCTTGTTATTCTTCTATGCCCTAGGGCATGAATGAATGAAATGTGGGTCTCACCTCTACGGTTGATGGACCGTCTTCACCTGCGTTGTTTGTGTGAAGAGTTTGCGGTGTCACAGCCTCAAGTGACCGACCCAGTTCATGTATTATGTCTTGATATAAGCCGACCGTGCCACGGCCGAGGTTCGTTTTCAGCAGATATTCCTTTGCTTTGGAGGATGACCACGCGTAGCCATCCTCCGCCGATGGTTGTAGTCGCACCAGGCTTGGGGGTACGACGAGGCCCAGTCGTTGGTCTGGACAATATACCTTTGTCAGTCACAAAACTCGGACCTTCTTTTCAAGGAATTCGCTCACAGATGTGAGTTGCCAGAGCCTCACGGCATTGCTGCCTGCGCTGAGCACGCCGTTCGTTACTTGTGAAGGTCATCCTTGTTTATATCTGAAGAGTGATGCTGTTCTTACTTTGTCGGCACTGTACAATATCCTATATATAAGAGAAGATTGACTGAGTTCAAAATTCATTTGTACGGTACATGTTTAAGATGGTGTTCATATCTGCCATCTTTCCATATCTTGTGGCTTGCCATGCAATTTAGCCGATTACAGTATTCACTTTAAGCATGAAGCATGCACTCCAATTCCAAAAATATGCATGTTTTTAGTGCCTCTCGAGCCTATTAACCCCTTCTTGATGATTGACTGCGTAATTTACTTCCTGCAGGGATGAGGAAATTAAGTTGGTCTTTTCAGTACCGGCCTGGTCACATAACAACAAAATGTCAAGCAAATCTTGCGGGCTTTTTTGTCTATGCAGAAAGATTTCACCACCACGTGTCAAAGCAACCTATGATGAGATCTAGCGAGGAATTGATGGTATCCAAACATATTGTATACCAATTTTTTTGGTGTTGAGTCCTTGATAAAGCTTTAGACATTGTCTAAATAAAACTATCCTATTTGTCGAGGACAGAATTAGAATCGCCGGTGCGTCGCAAAGCGATACAAGATATCCGACTTCACTCTCCATAAATAACTTCCATGATCCTGTCCATTGCCCTCGCCTACTTGATAAGCTTCATACACGCACAAATGGCGCGACCCTCTCACAACAGAAAACGCCAGGCGGGGTGTCTTCCGTAGCACACTACCCGCATGCGATCTGTATACCCAATAACACGGTTTGTCATCGGCGGCAGCCAAAGAGAGTCACGAGAAACATCAAACGCGGTTCTTCTCATTTATCAAGCCGGCTGACCGATCGGCCGGTGCGCCATCCACGCCAAAACCCCCAGTCTGTGGCAACGGCGTTCTATCCCATCCCAGACCGGCTAGCCCGCTCGTGTGTTAAGTCAAAGAGAATTGATTTCACGAAAGAGAAGACACGCGAAGACTTGCTTCGTTGCTTGCGTCCTAGAGAAATCTCTCGAGAAGCTGCGGGGAAAGGCTGGTCTGGCAAGAAGACGGCCTAATGTTAGGGCATTCGATCAGATGTCCGAGTGCTATACTTCGAATGTAGAGGTGTAACCAGAAGCGAACATCATCCAATGACAACATATTAGTCTAGAACCACACTTCATCATGAGTGAGCCAATTAGCGACACCCCTAAAGTAAACCCAGGTTTGGTATTCTGTTCACGACAATAGATCACCTCTACCGCTGGTCTATGGTAGCGACTGTTATTGCTTTCCATATCGAGAAATTGAGAGATATTACCATCATACGGCTACTCAATCATTCAAAATCTATTCCAGGTTTGCATGGTAAGAAAGCTGAAAGAATAAAACTGTGCTAGTACTGTAATGTAAAGTCTCAGAATGTTTCCTGTATATCAAAGGACCAGTTCGGCTTCTCTGTAGTTGAGGCCAATGCCATTCATAATATAGTGTCAAATTGGAGTGCTTGTAGCCTAGTCTAGAGTATGGCGCAGGACGGGTTGACCTAGCAAAATCCACGATGTGAAATATATAGTCCCCACTTAAATTGCTCCATTGGGAACCATTGAAATTACCGAGCTCATGCTCGGCGGCCATGTCGTGGTGCTAGGTAACACCGACTCCATTTTGTGTTGGTCAACCTTGTCCTGCCATGAACCTGAGCGTTTCAGCCACCATCGATATTTGCGCGTTAGAGGAGCAATTAGCACTCCCGATTTTGTTTTTGAAGGGAATGGGAATTATTCTCAAAAAATGAAAACCAGCACTGAAATTCGTCTCCCACGATTTCAGTATCTCAGTAATGGTGCAAAGATACCAACATGCTTTGCCAGTTAAAGCTAAGATCATGAAGGAGCTTTGGGTATTGTTCAAACCGCCGAATAGAAGAATTCCACAGTGAATAGTAAATAAACCTGTAAAAGGGGAGAATTAAGCAATATCTCGCTTTCTATTATAACAGGTCCAAACAGTTCGTTGAATAAGCCCAACACCACCCTTAAATACGGCCACTATCCAGTCAGTATTAGAAAACGGTCTCTTGATCGGTGTTTCTAGGTCAAAAAATCGACATAAAGAACCCTCATAGCCGATTTATCCAAATCGAAATGGCAAGCACTACCCAGAAACCCGAGTCCGAGATGGCTGAAGCCCAGCATGGGTTACCAGCCGCACCACCAGACAATGACGACCTCTTTTCGTTTCATTCGGACCAGAGTGCCGCCCAATGGATGGTAAGTATGGACGGCAGAATCCGGTGCTCTGCTAATATGTGATGATAGGCACTTAACTTGCCACAACACAACCCGACGCAAGCCCTACACGACACATTCCAACCGCTCGTTGAAGAGTTTGGGGAATTGAGTCAAGATGACCCTCAACGGGCACAGCATACGACTGAGACCTTGAGACCCTATTCAGCGCTTTGGGAGAGTTACGCTGCAAAGGGAGCACGCATATTACACCTTGAGAAGGAAAATGAGATCATCCGGGCAGCCAACACCCAACTATGTCAAAAATTAGATATTATGGAACGTCGGCAAGCTAATCAGGAAGCATTGCTAGTCTGCTATGCAAAGATATTTCTTAAAGTGCGCGAGGAAGTTGTGCGCGTTCTCAGTGAAGGGGAGAGTAACCCCATCCATCCAACTTTGGGGACGATTGAGAACCCTATGGACGAAATACGCTGATCCAAACTCTCACCCTTTTTCCGCGTCTTCTTTTATCAGTCCCGTCACTACTGTATACAGAACGAGTTCCGAAAACAGTTTACAGGAACTGGAATACACGCAACTAGCTTGTCTGATTGCAACTAAAACAATCTCCATCGCGTTTTCGTTAATCTGTAAGTTGCTAATTATGAGTTCATCTTAATTGGATACACATTAAAGTGGATATACATTACCACATCGTCTGAATATGACTGTTATTATTTCGGCTACAGCGCGAGGAACTAGCAGCATGTGTCCGTGAGGCAAGCAATTTTTGCTTAAAATCCTCTCTGCAAGGCAAACAAGCGTATATTAACCATTCATCCTGATTGAATAGTGTTGACTTTATGTATATCCCCTCTTGTCATAGAAGAATGCCTAGATCACAGTGCTCCCGTGGACTTCAATAGCAAAATCAGACAAAATACATCTCTTCTACTATACGATATCATGACGCATTATTAATGCCATAAATCATAGAGTGGTAAGTCGTGGATCGTGAATTAGCAGGGAAAAGATTATCGTCACGGTTTCCAGGCCAGGAGAAGTCATCTGCGGAGCTTCTTGATTTCAAATCGAGTACATGTCGAAGAGACCATGCTGAAGATACAATAACTTGAGACTTGAAAGCCTGGTCAACGGTTATATATGAGCTAAAGTGACTTTACTTACTTCAACGGACAAACGCCAGCTGTGCAAAACGGCACCTGGAATTGCGATGGTCACGAGAAGAAGGATCACTGCACACGTGCGTTGTATGCCCGATTCCAACTTTGCTCGGCCCAAATGCCCGGCAATGGTTCGCCGAGCAAGCCAAAAATACCACGTGACAATACACAAATAATCGACCACAATAAGAGTGCATAGACCGTATTTCATAGGCAAGCCGGAAAAAATACCAAGAAGGCCAAACATTAGTTTTGCGCAGCATGAGACCGCTGCCAGGACAGCACACAAAGTCCCAGGCCTGGAAGTTGGCAGAGCTAGTAACGTTTTTAATCGCAGATACTAGTCAAAGGGGTGTCAGTTGGCCTCGCCGACTGTTGTCCGCGGGAAATGCGCACCTCAATTAAAGAAGGGAAGATTCCAATAATGGCGAGCAAAACTTGCTGACCTGTTGAAACTCTGTCAGTAGCGTTCCAAGCGATGAAGTTTGAATATTTTGCCTGACATGTTTCGTAATCCCCCATACAACCCAGTGCAACAAGCACTAAAAGCAAAGAGAGACTGAATAGTGAAAGTATGGCGTCTAAAATCTGGTATCGTCGATTCTCTCGAAAAGTGCGGCCATAGAATACCAGCCTTGTCATGACAATTGGAATAATCATCGCGTCTAAAATAGGATGCATAAGCGCAGGGACAGCCATAACGAGTACAAAGGTTAATTATCTGAAGTAAGGACTAGAGGAATACGCATACTTGTAGTAAATGGAGATCAAAATTATCGTGATCGCTATGAGAGCTTCTGGGAATTCCTGAGCGATGTAGCCATCGGTTCCTAGGAGCTGTAGGTGCTTTAGCTTGGCAAATTGATAATAAACTGCAACGTAATTAAACTTATTTTCCGTAGTTCTCATTCCTTTTTCAACTTCCCATATACTGTCTGGAAGGTTGGGGAGTATATCGGTTGACTGTCCCAGCACTACTAACACATTAATATTTGTGGTAAGATATTCAAAAAGTCTCCCATGATGTAGAGTATATTATATTTTTGAATTAGTAGCGAGTAGACTGCCTAGGACTTACCACAGAATTAAGGCCTTCGCTAATACTCGCTTGACTTTGCGAGCTACCCTTGAAAGAGCTTATTTCAATGGCCCGCTCGAATTGAAGCTGGCAATCGGGTGACCCAAGTTATCGCATGGTTCGGCAGGAACTCTAAATTCCAAACTCCGATAATTCATTCCAACAGCACATGTAGATGCTATGAATCAATCACTGACTGAACAAATTTTCCTGATACGATAATGGAATCCTTTTGCTCACTTCTCATCGAAGTCCTACGATATCTAAGTAACGCTAACATAAACCAAGGTTCGTTGGAGATTGTTCGATTGACGAACACTTTCATTCCACAGAGGGAATTCGAAGTTGCAAACACTACGTATTGCGTTATATTGGAATGAACAGGCTGATCGAGTGATGTGAAGCGTTCCAAAGATTTGAAAAAGGTTGAACCTTGGAATAGTAATTGAATTAAATTGATGCTTTCAGATGCCAGATTAAAGTGCGTAATATTGGACGAGATTTAGTTTAGGTGTTATGTGGTATGATGGAATTATCCGTGTGGCAAATTGTCCAATCATATCTGCTCACTAGATTCTCATGGAGTATAATTTCCAAAATGCAATGTACAAACCTTTGTTCAATGGAAAATCTGACCAAATCAAGTCTACCTCTTATAAAATGAGACTATCCCCATTACATTCATGACAGGGTACTTCCCCTTGTACTTTAGAAGTGTCTGATCGCAAGGTCCCACCATACCATCGATAGAAGTTAATGGAAGATGAAAGATTCAGTGGGATTAGGTAGGTCCGGCTCCCTGGTGAAATCAACGACAAACTAGCTAACTGGCTTCAGACTGTCATCTAGAGCTTGACCTTGAGCAACTGTGGAAAGAATTCTCTGACATTCCAACGCCGCCTCCTAGCCTCGCATGTGGTCGCTCCTTACCACCTTATACCGTCACAGCCGTGAATTTCTGCACTCCTGTCGACTGCATTTTTTATCCCGCCCATGAGAGCGACCACTGCTTTATCTGGCCGGGACCGGATCCATTATCTCCCCAAACATCCACTGATGACATATTTTTCTACATATCTGCATTTCTCATATCAGATCCGGTGCATTGGGTGGAGTTTCGACTACGCCAAAGTATTCGAGCAACTGAGAGAGAAGAAGATGAATGGCTTTTCATTCTGCACAGGAAGGAATCATTACAAAACAATCTGCGGCACATACGCCGACAAATTCAGGCCATTATCTCGCGATGCAGTAATACTGTTACCGGGAGAGTTGATCGTTTTCGGTTGGCTATATACCCGAGACACCAGGTACCATGGGAGTGACCAGCGAAAGCACGATGTCAGGCATTAATCATGTTATGGACGGGCCCACGCTTGCTCCTAAGGCCTTTGCGTATAAAATTGAAAAAAAACCTCGACAATAAGTTCGCAAGCCTTATGTGGCAAGAGAAGGCCTAAAGAGAAGCATTTTTCGGTTGAAGGGATCGAGGAGTCTTTTGGAGCCCGATGGGAGTGAGCTTGGAGTACCGTTTGCAACTATTGTATTGTGGGCTCTGGTTATATGTATTGGGCTTGGCCTTTTTCGTTTTACGGGTTTTTTGCCTCGGCCGCTTTAAGGTAATATCAATCAATCGATCAAGCAACGCTCTATTTAACCTGTTGCAGCCTGACTCAGGCGCTCCATTCGGCGGAAACAAGAGTGATCCGAACGCCAGACCCGCGCATGAAACAGTAAATACATAGGAAAACGGCGTATCGCCAAAGAAATCGGCCCAAAAATCAGTCCAAAATAGTATCAAAACGCCCTGAAAGCCGTCAGTCCCACAATATATGCAGAAATGGGTGAAAGTGAAGGACAAATAAAGGAAGATATACGACCGCAGAGATGGAGTATACTCGAAGTCATAGTAAAAGCCAGGAATTTTTCCTACCATCTCTTTCAACTTGATCTGCCCCTTTTCAACTTCTGCCATCAGCCTTAATGTTCCTCGGATTCGTTCAGTGGGTTTATCACGTTACTTGCCACCACCAAGAAAGCCAGCCTCACGATCCGACTGCACACTATCTCGACAGCTTCCTTGTTGTTAAGTTTTCTGGCCATGCCCACGCCTCTTTCTGCTGCTTCCAACCTGCTGTGCTGACCTGGCCGCTTTGAGTTTCACCACTTAACTATGTAACCGCAAAGCGGGTCCCTGGAGTTCATGCTGCGCGCTATCTTCGGACTAGAAAAGTCCTACATTGTGGGATTCCCAAACTTTGATATACAGGGCCCAATAATTCATCACTTATGCTTCGAGTGTCGCAGGTGGCGGTACAAGGAAAGAGGTTTGTTGGCTCCGTAGTCGAGGAATGTCCAGACGCCTCTTCGGAAACCAAAGGCGGCTGCGGCTAGTTAATTCTTTGGGTGGGCTCTGATCCCTGCCGAATCTTGGCGGGTTATGGTGTCTCCGACCTCCGGATATCCACCTAACTATCTGTTGCGTTTCGAGAGTGAACTACCCGGTTGGTCTTGTTCAATGAAGGCTCCAGCCCAATTCGACCCGTATGATTGATCTGGTAGCGATGCGTTTGACAATTTTAGAGCGCCATATTAAAGCGCCATATTTTTTTGTCGGTGCTTCGACTAGCTGCTTTGTGGGCTAAGCCCCTCGTCTCCCTAGCCTAGGCATCGAGCCTAGGTAGCAACATCGCTGGGCCACCTCTTGCCTAAATGCTATTTTGGTGCAGTGAGTCATCTATCATTGTGAGTAGGTGGGAGTATGCCTGGTGTTTCAACCACAAGTACTTGGTATGTCTAGCTGCGACGTCTTCCAGGCTTTCTCCAAGAGAGGCCGGAGCAGCTGGCTGGTACCATTTGGACAGGAGTCTCTTTCTTCACCCTTACGCAGAAAAAAGAAATTGATATGGGGCAGTACTCCACGTTGTAGCCGCTGGATACACGTGTTAAAGAGCCGAACCAGTATACGCATGATGAATTAATCACTCATATGGCGATTCCATTAAACTATTCTCTGGGCAAACGGATAGAAAATTAATTTCA